>CACRXP010001120.1:8078-43157 GCA_902702965.1 Spirometra erinaceieuropaei | reverse complement strand
TGTAGAATTAAGGTTTAGGGTAAGGTTTGGGTCATGGTTAGGGCAACAGTTTAGTTATATCCTTTATTTTGTCCACCTTTATTACTTGAGCGGGACGTTCCTTTTTCCATGCCCTGTTTAGAAGTCTAAATAATTTAGTTCGTCCAGTAAGAATTGAATGGTCATCGCGGAATGATTTCTTTGCTAGTTGGCGGCTAATGAAACTAATGAAGCTGTTACCCTGCTCCCCATTGAACGTCCCATTCTCCACGTTTGATCCGGAGGCTGCAATGACATAAAGGACTGCTACCGTAAGGCGATAAGCTACTAATCCGACGATACCAGCGGAGTCCTATACGCACAGAGCCTACGGTACATCAGGGTCAACTTTCGGTATACTGCATCGCAACAACTGCCTCTAATGCTTTACAAGGCGTTGTGAGCAACTCTGAGCGACCTTCTGAGTGTTATTATAATTCTTCGTCCATTCGGAGTCGGTAACGTTTGCCTCCTCATAAAATTCCTTCAAAAAAACCAGTTTCGCAATGAACTGCGTTGACAGTACACGAAATCGCGCGACTCCAATGTCTCATTGGCTGGCTCTCCGGGGCCGTGGGAGTTCCCCGGAGTGGGTACCTAGTTGCTACGGGCCACAACCTGTTCGTGCATAATTAACACAACAATTGGCCCTGAAGATGTCAATCAGGTTTGGTGAGGCTTACAACCCACAACTAGCGCATCGCCACCAACGATGTCCAGTCACCCATGCCTGCGCTAGGTGCATTACATACGTGTTGGTTAAAATTCTAATCGAGTGTTTGTTGTGGACCATGGGGTTCGAAGTGGAGCGCCAAGTTGCGGGCCCGACCGTGCCACCCACCTGCACCCTCCCCTGCCTCCGACCTTCTTGACTCTGTCTTGATACCGAGAGGAGGTGAGGGAGGTGGAGAGAGCGCGGTAAATGCTTCGCAAGTCCGCCCTCACTATAAACTAAATTACGCGCAGGTCACCGTGCCTGTTCTCACCTTGCTGTGGAGCACGCTGTCGAGCTGTCGTGCGTGCGTGACAAGTGTTGGACAGAAGCGTCACTACGCGTCGGTCGATTCATCAAAACTCATTTCTATTCGGTGGACAGGTTCGAGCGAACTGCTAGTGCATGGAAAAGAAGAGAGAGAGAGAAGGGGGGAGGGAATGGGAGAGGAAGAGACAGACGGACAGGCAACGAAGTTAATACAGACGAATTCCTCCATATGGAAGGTCGCGCATTCCATGTGGAGGGCTGTGTGAGCTTTCTTCTGTCTCGATGCGCTGAAAGTAGTGGATTATTAGCAGGCTGTTAACTGATGAGGCAACTCGGTCCCGCTCTGAAACGAGGGCCAGACTGCAGCGGCTCCATCCTAACGTAGTCTTTATGACATTTCTATATTCTGTGAGATCTGAATCTGTCGGAGGCGACGGTCCAATGTACGTGTCACAGCAGTATCAAGGTGTCTTTCTCAGTTTAAGAATAGTCGACGACGACTTGGGCGTGAGAGCCGCAGAAATCCATATTTGTTAAGCCAGCTGGAGTAGTCGAAGAACAATAACTACGGCTGCATGCCCTTACCACTGGTCCATAACTTGTCCATAAGACACGAAGCGGACATGGGCTCTATTCCTGCCCAGAGCGAAACGAGAACAGGCGCAAGGACGGTGTGTGAAAGTAGACATTTTGAGTTCAGGGATGACTGGAAGACACACACAAGCGACCAGAATGAGCGCACACCGTCCTCGGGGGACATAGGCGCCTTTGCGAACCGCCTCCTACATGCGGCGCATTAATGTGATCCACCCCCGTGGATGAGTACACTGTAAGCGTCAGCCTCGGGGTCGCCCTGCGGCCTCCGCATTAGCACACGAAGTGGACACCTGCAGCGAACAGTTTTGTGTCGGAAGGCACCTCCGAGGATGGATGACAGAGGGCGATGCGCGATAAGACAGGGTGCCCAAGTTTTCAAAAACAAGTACCTCTCTCCCGCCACATCCGCCCATTAGTTGAGCGGCCTTCCTGACGCAGCTAACTGCTGCTGCTGCACTCGCCTAGGTGCGGGGTTGAAAAACACTGGACGTGGCGGACGTTGGTGGACATGTCTGTCAGTTTTTATCTCCATAGAGTTTGACGAAGCAGTTGGGAGGGGGGGGGGAGAGAGGGTACGAAACGAAATGATGGCGGATGATGAGCATATGAAACAGCAAAGAGGAAGCACCACCCTATGGGTGAAGAGCAGCCTGTGCAATAAAATACAGTGAGGGACCTATCTCATGAAATGTTGACTGCAATTCTGAAAAGAGTTTTCGATTAGGAAGGATTACTTGGTCGCGGTTGTAATACTGATTATCTTAAAAAATACTCTTATAACATTTCGGACTGGGCAGGATGTCAGCTTTTAAATGCCCTTCTTTTCAATCTCCTGTAGAAAGCGTGCTCGGTAAAAAATGACTACTTAAGTAGTATGCAGTTTTCCCATTGATTTTCGATGGTCTTGGAAATTTAAATATATTTTATAGAAACCACGAACAAAAATATGCTTTCTTTTAGTCAATCAATAGAAAATCCCGTCTTCTTTATATTTTATACTTAGGGAAGAAGGATAATTAGGTTTTAAAAAGTTTTCTAATTGCCGAAAAATTTGGAGCCTGATCATTCGTTGCTTTAGCTCTTAGTGATTTCTTTCTACAAGGTGCATGCGTTCCGTGTAAAGAAAATCCCATATTTTTCTATGTCATTAAAGAGATATCATACAGGGTCCATTAAATTTTGCAATGGATGTGGACCATGCTGTACATTTCATGAGGAGCAGTGGTAAACGGCCAGGTACGATGGTATGTGAATGGACATATCGCGGTCTTAAAAAGTCGCATAATTAGAAACTTTTTTAAAACCTAATTATACTCCTTCCTTAAGTATAAAATATAACGAAGACGTGATTCTCTATTGATTGATTAAAAGAAAGCCTATTTTTGCTTGTGGTTTCTATAAAATATATTTGAATGTCCAAGACCATCGAAAATCAATGAGAAAAATGCATGCTACTTAAGTAGTCATTTTTTACCGAGCACGCTTTCTACAGGAGATTGAAAAGAAGGGCATTTAAAAGCTGACATCCTGCCCAGTCCGAAATGTTATAAGAGTATTTTTTAAGATAATCAGTATTACAACCGCGACCAAGTAATCCTTCCTAATCGAAAACACATTTCAAAATTTCAACCAACATTTCATGAGATAGGTCACTCACTGTACACGGCAGAATAGAAGGGACTCTGAGAAACTGACGGAGAATGCAGCTGAGGCTGAAAAAACGGAACGGCCGATTCTTTTAATTGTAGTTCTTTTATCATAATTTACCCACTCACTTCATCAGCTGCTACCGTCTATACAAAAAATAACAATGGTAATAACAACATCGATTTAACTACCATCACGACGAAAACGACGACGACGACGACGACGACGACCACGACGACGACGACGACCACCACCACCACCATCACCACCACCACCACCACCACCACGATTATTGTAACTTGCATCGTTAATATTAGCTAACTCGACCTCCGCCGCCAATACACTATACCATACTTCTACTTGTGCAACAATTGGGGAGGGTTCATTTACCAGTTGTCAATTTTCGGTGTATTTATCACTTCTCTTTTAGTGCTTGTGGTAAGTCACTTCTTCTGTCATAATCTTCCCTGTTATACAATTTCGCCGTCTCCTACAGGCAGCTTCCATTTCTTCCTAATTCCCCCAGAGGTCATGTATATTTGTGTGTGTGAAAAAAGCAGGTGGTTCGCCAAGTAACATATCCGCCAGAGTAGTGGAGTCTGTGAATATTCTAACAGCAAATATTCGTTTGTAAAAATCTCGCGGCCGCGTTGCTCCACCTGACATTGCGTTAACGGGACCACAAAAATCGGTAACCTGAACACCCAAAGGTTGACTGTTAGTGCTCTTCCTACGCAGTGACATATCATTTAAGGCAGCAACCGGGGGGAACTTCGACCGTCGCCTTGGGCATTTGTCATCCGTCAGGATGCTGTGGAATTATTTGAGCGAGAAACAAAGATACCTAGGCGGACAGAAATTGACTACCGCCCCTCCCCCATCTCAGGCCCTTTCAAATGCTCACAAATAATTCCAGATGAGGAGTGACAGAGGCAATTTGGTTGACTTCCATCAAGAAGCGCCCATCTTGTCAACAATGATGCCCCAGCATGCGTTTTGCAAGTACCCTACCGCGGCTTGTTTTCAAAATCAGGGTTAGAACTGCAATGTCGGTGTTTTGGCTGCCTCCCCCTCCCTCCCTCTCAAGTTCGTGATCACCACTTTTCTCACTGACGGACACGTGTTTTTACTGTTTGAAGTGTGGAGACACCTTGGCAGGCAGGCGGACAGGCGAAGACAGCGGCGAGTAAATGCCCATTTCAGATCGATCAGTCAGGGCGCGCTAGCCAGGAAGTCCTCCACCTCCGTAACCTCCCTTCCCCTCTACCGAACAGAGAGAACGTAACTCCTCTTCTTCTCACCTCAGGAGTGGGCGAGAACGCATACCTGCAGCCGAAGGAGGGAAGAAGGAGGATCTGATCTGATCTGATTTCTTCCCTCGAGTAACTCTCCTTTTCGCCGCACATCACAGTGATTGCAGCAGGTGTCAAGACGTGCGGGTGCACGTATGCACGCACGCGCGCGTTTACTCGGCGTGATGCGGAATTCGTGCTCTGGGTTGGGGAAAAATGGGAGGGGGGGGAGCTGCAGGCCAACATTCCTTATGAACATTGTGCTGAGATTTCACTGTAACTCCCAGACGCCATTTGACAACACAGCCGAAGGTGAGAAGAACTAGACAAGCTCCGCACGTTTAGCTGCTGGATGCTCAATAGATTCGCCGCACAGGTATTCGGGCACCCAGCCAATCCATAACATCCTTCCCGACAATAAGTATTCGAGAGCTGGCTGAATTAAGGTGAGAATGTACACATAGATGCACGGCAACTTCTGTGGCGTCTAAGCTTACTGTGAGGTAGGGAATCTGGGTCTAATCCTCAGAGACTCACTAGATTCCCATTTGAGCTCTTCTTATGATTTGATGACCTGCTCGGACGCGCCAGCGACCGAGCAGTTTGCGGCGTTGGATCTTGAGTTGTCGTGAAAGCGGCAGTTGAAGTCTCTGATCATATGGATTAAAAGTTGACTGGGGGTCTGGCGAGGAAGTACTGACGTCCGGTGATAACAACACAACGGATGAGACCTCTTAAAGGAAAATGCTAATTGTGTGCTTCCGGAGTTTCCTGTAATTTTGGACAGCCGAGAGGTGGGGAAAGTTAGGTTGCATAAGTCAACTGGATGTAGTGAGGGAATTGAGACTTTCCGTAAAACGGACGTAGAAGGCCGCAGTGTAGGAGACTGACTGATCAGAAGGTTGAATCTGGTGTCGGTAAGGACATGTTAGCATCAGCACTCCTGCATTCATTCAAATTTGTTCGAATTCCATTTTGACGAGTGGCTACTTCCTGAGGTGTGAAGTTCGGCGAGGTTTTTCTTTTAATGCGTGCACTTCACAAGAAAAACTGGCTAGATTTCAAGACGTATACATGGTTACTTTTTTGTCTAATCTGCCAAATCAGCGTGGCGCCGACTTGGAGTTAATGAAAATGGATTTTCAAGGAATTTCAACGTTCCATCGTCAAACGCAGTGCGCATGAGCCGCGGGCAGGCTATCACATACGATTCGCACATTTGTGAGCGTTGAGTAGGCCGCGGTGAGGGAAGGATGACGGTCTTTCATTTGGAAATCAAATAGACCAGTTTCTGTCACTGCCTCTGATGATGGGTTCAGGTGAGAATCCGAAACGTCACGCAAATAAAGCCCTTGTTCGAGCAATCGCTTCTTCTTCTTCTTCTTCTTCTTCTTCTTCTTCTTCTTCCTCTTCTTATCGAATACTTCCTGGAACTCGCATCTTCGCTTGTATCTGACCTGAATTAGCTGATGCTGAAGTTTATCAGTGTAAATGAATGGTGGGCTAGTTTGAGGTAAATGTAAGTGATGCCGGTTAGGTGGTCGAGATGGCGAAGTATCGGTGAGCAAACACATGTCCAGTTGTAATTGTCGTTTTATGGCGTTGCTAGCCGAGCGCGCTGGCAAACCTTTATGATCTGCGTCAATATAAACAGACATATCTTTATGGCGGCTTTTGCTGCTGACAATGGAATTTTCGGTATTTTTTGACTATGGCGATAAAGCTAGGAACGTTCTAGTCGAAACAGTGCCTGCGCTCTCAAGGGCGTGCGGTAGAATGCCAGCATATAGTCAGTTGGTGTTTATTAATGAGCCTCAATGTATCGACCTTTGTTTAACTATCGTACATACAAAATCAATTGACGCATGACATGCAAGAGTCGACGCCATTTTGTTGTCCTGCGATGGGATATTTACTTCGGAATAACACAGCGCGCACGGAAGTATTCGATTTGTTTGCAGTATGAATGTCGAGAGGGTTTAGCTGCCTCGCAATGGCTTAGGAGGGTTCATCTATGTAAGACAGAATGTGAACCTTCGTGGTGCACTGTCGTCATTGGGATTGGATGCGAGTCCTATGCTTTGCCTTTGGGGCAGTTTTTCCTGCAGAAATCATGCGTTAATCGTCAGCTCACTCTGTTATTCTGCCTAAGGCAACCCCTATTGAAATGCGATACGCACACCTCACTTTGTCTAAATTCTTATTAAAGGCAAGAAATTTCGAGTTTGTTTGGAACTTCGTCTTAAAGAAACGGGCTCATAGGAAACATGTTAACAACATATAACACACCCATAAGCCCATCCTGTTCCGCAACATACTATCAAAAGATTCGCCCCTTGCGGCCTTTCAAAAGCCACACCATTTTCCCTAAAGTGGACTTTCCTTATTGCGTTAATAAATGCCGCATATTTTGTCACCTTTTCCTCGTTTAAATCTATTTCCGGAAACCAGGGCTTTAGCTTTCCAGAAAACGTTATCCTATTTAGTCCAAAGCAGATATCAAAACCCGGTCCAAACTAAGCCGGAATTTCATTCTTCAACGAGATTTTGAATAAATGGAGGGGTGAGGTTAGGGTTTTGTAACCCCCCTTGAATGGTTGCTCAAAAATCTACCTTTGCATCTTATGCAGGCAGGCGTGTTCGTAGCCGTTTTCCTGGCAATCTCTCACAATGGGGGTTTTACGATGCGCGGATTCTTACTGTCACTAGCGTAAATGACGTTAAAAGTGCCCTTACCAGGCTCGAAGTTAGGGTTAGGGCTACGCTTACGGTTAAGTTTAGTGTTAGTACTTGGACTATGCTTAGGGATAGAGTTGTCAGGTTTAGGTCACGGTTTGGATCTGAGGTTGAGTCAAAGATTGGGGTTTTGGTTTATGACTGGAGTTTTAGGATTAGGATTAGGATCAGGTCTAATGTGGGAATTTTATAATTCAGGTTATGGGGGTTAGGGTTAGGTTTCGAGGTTGGTCTTAGGGCTTTAAAGCTGGAATTAGGTTTACGACTGCGTTCGTGTTGGACTTAAATGTTTACGTGGTAGTGGTTGGAATTAGCGTTTGCGGGCATGACCGCGGTTGCCTTTAGAGTTGCAGTTGACTACAGTTTCCCCAGTGGGGTTACATACCCTACTCTTGCCCATTTAAGTCCAACCTATTGAGATTCCTGTATGAATGAAGGCGAGCGTGCGAAGTGCAGGTGTTTATAGGAGTAAGGGAGAAGAAGTTAACTCGACCACTGGAACAATTTGGTAATTTTTCCGGGCTTTTTGACTTGTGCAGGGGCCCCTTGTCAGAGGTAGTAGTATCAGCAGAACAGGCGACAGTTATCGGAAGGGAGATTAGTCAGTCAACGGGTCCGTCCAATCGTATACAATATCTGACCTACCTGATTAGATGTTAATCGATTTTCCAAAATTGGCTTTTAGTAAGAAGGGATTGCTTAGGTGAGGTCGAAATACTGGTTATTGCGCAGTCTTATTGTAAGACGTCTTAGTCACGCAAGGATGCTGCTTTTCAAGTTAGTTCTTTTGGTAACTTGCCAAACTACAATAGGCGGAACTAACTACTTAAGTTGCGCTAGTTTGTCCTATCGATTCTCGATGCACTTGTAAATTATTTTAAAGAAAACACGTGCAAAGAATGGCACTTCAATTGTCGATGTTCAAGAGTATCATGATTTAATCAAACATTTTGCTGCCATCGAGTATGGTGTATACTTTATTAAGAGCATTAAAAAGCGGAAGGAGGTCATGCCGTTTGTATGAAACCACGCGGTACTAAACGTGTCATAATTGTAATTTATAAAAATACCTTTTCTTTGAATGGTATACTAAAACGTGTAAAATAAAACGCGTTAACTTACAAGTTCATCGGAAACCAACGGAAAAAGGCACACCAATTAATTAATCATATTTTGAGAAAGTAGTTTTTACTGTCGAGCTTAAAGAAGCTCATTGAAAGTGATATTCTGGCATGACTGAAATATCTTGAAATTGAAGTAGGCAAGCAGGGCAGGATTTAATGGTATCGAAAACTTCGCGACGGCTCGTCAACTGCGTCCTGTTGCTTCATAACATAGATACTGAGTGGGAAGAATAAAACAAATTTGAATTCGTGCAAAAAATCAATACAGAAACAACGAGTTTGTGATTTAGGTTAAAGATGGCTAAACCATTAAGTTAGTAACTCAAACACCGTATCGGAGGAATAGTAAAAAAATGGGGGGCGTTAATGTGCAAACATGGGGAGAAGGGAAAATCATGTAGCCATAGGCTACCATGGCCCTGTTAGGTTAACCACGTGTTCCAACTGTTTACGAAGATCTGGTTTCACCCGTCGTATATAGGCCGCCAGATATTTGTAAACAGTTAGAACACGTGGTTAAACTAACAGTGCCATGGTAACCTCTGGCTACATGATTTTCCCTTCTCCCCCTTTTTGCACGTTAATGCCCCCAATTTTTTTACTATTCCTCCGATACGGTGTTTGAGTTACTAACTTAATGGATTAGCTATCTTTACCCAAAGCCCTACCCTTGCCTACTCTAGCTTGGTACCGGGGAAAAATACTTCAAATATCTTGAAATTATATTACGCAACAATCGGTATTACAGACCCAACTAAATAGCCCTATCTAATCAAAATTGCATTTCAGTATTTCGATTAATCTTTTACAGAATACGGCACATAACGTACTTCACAGAAGTACGATTTCAGGACACCTTGCCTACCTGCGAATGAGGGGAGGTGTGAAATCACAGTCTGATGAACGCCTACGGACGTGGTTCTTGAGGGCGACAACAGCAAGTCGCTAATGAGCACTGACCATTGTGTGGTTTCAAAGTTGTCATTTAAGGTTTCCTCCCCTGAGTGTCCGGAGGAAGCTAGGGGCGCGTAGGCGAATGAATCCCGTAAATACGCCTGCAACACTCCAAGGGGTCTCCTTCCCTATACCTCAACCCCATCCCCCCGATGACAGTCAGGCCCTCTGGCATTTCTGTCTGTCATCCGAAACTCTTTAATTATTCTGACCTGTTTGTCACAACGTTCCTTGCCCCCTTCCCTCTCCCATTCGTTCCACCCACAATTTAAACCGGAACTCTACGCCTTTCGCAGTGAACGTGTTTTCGGCCGTCTTCAAGTAGCACGATAAGTGCTGCATAAACCTTTTCGACTACTGAAACAATGGCAGACAAACCAGAAATGGCCATTCCAGTCTCCCATGTCGTTATCTATAATAACATTCCGCCTATATCATGCGTCGCTGTGCGGCCGCTGGTTGGGCTCCAGAGAGAGAGAGGGAGAGAGAGCGACAGAGAGAGAGAGCCCCTAAGGCATAACGAGACGAGTGAGTTCCGTAGAAACCATTGGTGAGCGCCCCTCTACCATTGTGCATTCCTGATCAAAACCGACAGGACAACGAGCCCATGGCTCAGTGGTTAGAGGCGTTGGACTTCTAACTAACGGTTCGCGTGATCGAGCCCCAGGTTTTCTAGACTTCGGGGTTGGGTATGACTGGCTGACGACTGCTAACGAACCGGAAATAGTCATTCCAGTCTCCCCTGTCTTTGTCGGTAATAACAGTCTGTCTATAATGAAACAAGAATTTTATTTGTCGGATTTTTTGCCTTCTCCCTCGAACCAATCATTAGATACAGCTGGAGATGAACATTGCAATCACACAAGGGGTGCAGTATTTTTGGAATGCGGTTAATATACAACCGCATTTTCGCAAGAGCGCCATATCGGCGTGTTTATATGCAGCGCAGTAAACCGGAAGACAGGATTGCCGAATTACGATACTCGGAGCGATTGGCTATCAACGCAAATGCGTCAACCGATTCATCCGCAAACGGGACAAGAGACCGAACCGCACCGGCCCCAGATTTCGGTGAGTGCATCCATGTGTTAAGGACGTCTCGGTAGCTGTCAGTCGCCTTCTGACACAGACAGGAGACAACTATAATGCGCCATGTAATGGATCCGAACTGTTAGCTGTCAGGCCAGAACACGTCTTACATCGTTTATAGGGTCTGGTGCAGTTGCGGGCAAAGCAGTTGCATGGGGTGAACTAAAGGACAAATCCGGGCGCGGATGGCTGAACATGCAGCATTGGTGAGTGGACAAAGCTAAGTCTCAGGTCGCGGCTCATTCGGCGGGGCTCGTTCACAACTTCGAGTTCGAAGCAGCCGAATATCTCTTTTGACATGATAACCGTCTAGATCGTGACCCGCGGTCAGTTAGCCGGCGATCACTTCTTCCAGTGACGGTATCAGCGAGACAAATTTCCAACTAATTATCACGCCAAGTACAAACTGTGGAGGCGAAATTAGATTCTGGCGAATTAACAGCCGTCGCGCTATCAGCGATGAGTGCGCTAGGTACTAATTATGACAACTGCGTCCCATAAAATAATCGTCCATCATCTTTGTCCGTAGCTGTCCCTGATGATGGTTCCTAAAGTGAATTCGAAACGGCAGGTCAACAGAACTTCTCTTCTAGGGACCGCGTCGCCCTTCCCTCAACTGTCTCCTCACTTGTACCTGAAAATAATATCAGCGGTCGAGTAAGATGTCTCATGTCGCAATTCCGTGGTTTAACGCAGATATACATAGACCCCGCTCCGCCTGCCTCTATGGCGTTATAGTGGTCCAGTATAATCTGTACGTTTAACAAATGGAAACTTGGTTAAGACAGGCCAAGGAACAAATAAAATACGTTCTGAAGCCACCAGCCTCCCATATTCATTCTAAATCATTCTTACTTCGTCTCACTAGAGCCAAGGCCACCTGATGCAGCTCTTGATAAACACACTTTTCCTAATTTGTCCATGCAGTAGGCATGGGTTGTACAGGTAAAAAGTCGAGCTGCCGATGTTTTGACACCGTTAAGCAACAAAACATTTTTGACACTTTGAGTTGCTGATTTCTCTCGGACTGCCATAAAATGTTGTTATGGCTGAAAACATGCAGACTGCAAAGCGTCTGTCGTAGCACCCTCGCAGCGATCAGCCTTTCGCTGCTTAAAATGCCTGCGTTCGGAGTTCGAGGAGAACTGTCGTCCATAGTTACAGACTCAGTGTGCTAGCTAGGCGCTGGATAATGTCATTTAGTTTACACTGTATGCGAACGTGAGCAGAATATTTGGGGGCAAACTGATAGAACTTTCGTCGCTTAGATAGTGTGTTTCGACTGCAGACAAAGCCGGGAACCTGGCCCAGAACAGACCGGTCTGGAGGAGAGAAATGAAGACTGGTGCCGCCGTCTATGAAGCAACTCGGATTGCCGCTACCAAAGCCAAAAGAAAGACTCGTCAGTCAGAAGTGTCTCGCCTCCTGAGTGCCAACCGTTAACCGCTTTACATATGCCCGCGCTGCCCGCAATCCGCGCGATAATTGGCCTCGTAGGACACCTTCGGGTTCAATGCACTAACAACCCGATAACGACTGCTTCTTCTCCTACCCGCGAACTACGCGCCTACCGCCACTCCCAGCACCGCCGACCATCCCATCGCAGTTCCGCTGCCATCAACCACCGACGCCATCCACCCTGTGCCAACCCCTGTGTCGACTACAGCGACCACCACCATCACCACAACGACACCACGCACTCCCTCCACCGATGGGACTATGTCCGACGTCTCATTAACTTTGAACACCACCAACGCCCGCATCTCGGTCCATGCCTGTCTTTACTGCGATCACACCTTCAACTCTCGCATAGGCCTGGTTGGTCACTTGCGAAGATATCGCACAGAGACTGGCCAACCAGGGCCTGGAGCACCAACATACACTTGTCGCATCCGCCTCAAGGGGTATAAGCGTCAGCTATGACATGATTCAGCAAACCATGCCCCTCGCAACCTGGTGTGCGTTGGCAGTTGGTTACCTGCCAGTAGATACGCTTGCGCTTACGTTGGGTATACAATATGTGCGCACGGTTTACCAGCCAGGCTTGCCTTCCTGAACCGTTGTCATGCCGTTGTTGGTTAAAATCTTGGCCAAACGTTTGTTGTGAACTAGGGGGGGTTGTAGAGTAGAGCGCCAAGGTGCGGGTTCAGCCGCGCCACCCATTTGCGCTCTCCCGCTTCCGGTCCTCTTGACATTGTCTTGACGACACACGCAAGTCGCCATGACTACTTAATCTTGCTGTGAAGTACATGGTGAACATCGTCGGGCACGAAGATCGAACTGTCACTTTTCTGGTCAGCATTATTTCTCTGAATACTGTTTCAATCGCCAAAAGCATGGAATGCATGGGCAAAGAAAATAAAATTTAAAGTAGATAGATAACTTATTGGTTTATGATTGCTGCAGCACAGATATTGTCCGGATTCAGATTCTCACTCGAACCTCTCATCAGGCACAGTGACAGGAAAAAGGGTGTTTGAGGCGCAAAGTTTATAGTATTTAACAGATGCACTTTCGATGCCACAACAAACAGTATGTGTGGAATCTCATGAAATCTTTATCGAAATCCTGAAATCTGCTTTACATTCGAGAAGATCACTTATGCAGGGTTGTAATAGTAATTATCGCTGTTACGCCGGGATGCCGGATTGTGAATAGGCTTATTTTCGGCCGTGCGCAATATCGCCAGTCCGTAAAAAAGGAAAAGTATAAATTTTTCCATTGATTTACGAAGCCCTTATAAATTCAATTATATTTTTTAGAAAGCACGCATAAAATATTTCCGCGTATTCCTTTTGTAGCAAGTTATGTCTTCTTCACATTCAATAATTAAAAAACTTTTTAAAAACTCTCTTTATCTCCTGAATGTTATTAGTCCTAGCTGCCGTTACACCGGCATTCGGGATCTACACCCTAGATGTTGTATATGTATATATATATATGTATATAGCACGCATTTTTTTACACTGTTAAGGAGACTTGATATATGACTCATGAAGTCATGCAATGGGTGTGAGCCAGGTTGTATACTTTATAAGTAGCCTTAGTAAACGTTCAGGTGCGATGCTGTGTGGGTGAACATTTCACGGTCATAAATATTCATACACCTGGAACATTATTTGAAACCGAGAGCAACCCTACCTTTAAATTTTAAAATTTGAAGAGGAGGTACTATGCGACTTGCTGAGTACAAGAAAGAGTATTTTAGTGGGCATTTTTTGCAGAATGCGATTAAATTTATAAGAGCATCGAAGATGAATGAAAAAAAATTAATATTTCTTATGCAGTCCCTTTTTACTGAACGCTGATTTTTTAGACTGCCAAAAAGAAGCTCATTCAAAAGCCGGCATTCTGGTACGACTGAATTATCGTAGGGGTAGGCTGAAGTATAATTACTATTGCAACACTAATTAAGCAATCTTTTCGACTCGATGATATACTTTAGAATTTTTGCAAAAATTTCATGAGGCTGCACATCTGTTGCACTTAGCAGCTCTGGAATTTATAAGCAGAGGTCATTTTTGGCACCAAGATGGCCTATTCGCCCTCATCCAAATCGTTAATTGGCTCACTGTAATCCCGCGCGTTGGTTATTGGCGTGAGAATCACCGGAATTGGTGTTCGCGCGCGCGGACCCCGCGAGACCACCTTCTCTGCCCAGGCTAAGTTCCAGCACAAATTACAGGCGGGGGAAGCCCATTAAAAGAACTAATTGATTATGGTATTACTAACAAAGACAACGAAGACTGGAATAGTTACTTCTGCCTCATTGGCAGTCGGCAGCCAGTCATACCTAGCCCTGAAATGTGAAAAACTTGTAGCTCGATCCCGCGACCTGTTGGCTAGAAGTCTAACGCCTCCAACCACTGAGCCAGGGGCTCGCTGTCCTGCCGGTTGAATAAGGCTTTCTCAGCGGAGTCCAACCCCGATTTGTCCGCATCTATGTAGCCGCAAAGCACATGATAATGGAATATTAGGCACAATAGGCAGAATGCTATTACTGACAAAGACAAGGGAGACTGGAATGGCCATTTCTGGCTTATTGGCCGTCGTCAGCCAGCCATACCCAAGCCCGAAGTGTGGAACACCCGAGCCTCGAACTCGCGACCTGTTGGTTTAGAAGTCAACGCCTCTACTCACCGGGCCACGAGCCCGTTGGCCTGTCGGTTTTCGATAGGGAATATACAGTGGTAGGGGGCGCTCACCGATCGTTCATACGGATCTCACTCGTTCCGTTGTGCATTGTGGACTCTCTCTCGAGCCCAACCAGCAGCCGCACAGCGGCGCATGATATATAGGCAGAATGGTATTGCCGACAAAGACAAGGGAGACTGGAATGGTCATTTCTGGCTTATTAGCCGTCGTCAGCCAGCCATACTTAAGCTCGAAGTGTATGTCATGCGCCGCTGTGCGGCTGCTGGTTGGGCTCGAGAGAGAGTCCACAATGCACAACGGAACGAGTGAGCTCCGTATGAACGATCGGTGAGCGTCTCCTACCATTAAGCAAAATCTTGTTATTTTTGTTTTTTATCTATGCGTGGGCACCAAGACAGATTTTAATTTTCTCTTGCTTTTATGATAAAATACTAGGGGCTTATAGTCTCCCGCCATCAACCTCCCGAATGTTGTCTTCAGTGTAGTCAGCAGTATTCTCGCGGGGGCTCTCGTTACATGTTGTAAACCGTCCTCCTGCCTGTCAGCTGAATAGCAGTCCGATGGATGGTCACTGTGAAAAACAAGGGGCCTAGACAATGGCCCGCATCGAAGACTTACATTTCGCCTTTCCCGCGGAAATCATCACAAACAGCAGGATGGACAGAAAACGCCGACTCTCTGCACTTATGACAACATGCAATTTTTGCAACTGCTGATTGTTACACACTGCTGCCTCCCCAACCGGCGATCTCTGATGCCATCATTCTACAAGCTCCGCCCACCTTCAGCCGCCCAACGGAGACCAAAGATTTAGGGAGACAGTGAGTTTTCTAGGCAGTTGCTGTTGCCATGTCAGCTGACATCTGGTAACGCGTAGCGCTCTGGGTCCACGCATGTTCTGGCCTGCATACGAAACGGTCAGGGCCCTCAACTGAGCATGCGTAAAACACACTGGCCCTGGAGCGAATACCTGAACAGGCAGGCGGTGTGCGATGTGGCCGGGGCGTGGGGGGGGCGGGGCTGTGGGCTTACGGAGACACACACGCATCAGCTGCCGTGAGGTAATCCACGATGTTGGTTACAACATCAACGACAATAACAACACCCTCCTGCGGTGTGTGTGTGTGTGTGTGTGCGTTTTCGAATCGTCAACTGCGCAATGTACGCCAGCGCCGCAGGAAAGTAAGATGAGAGATGGCGCGTCCAAATAGCCTCGGTCGGAGGGGAAAATAAGATAGAAAGGGAGAAAGACAGTGAGGTAGATAGCATCTACAGCGGCCTGCAAGCCGCACGCAGTAGCTGAGACAACTGTCTTGTCTCTCTCGCCGCTGGACGCAGTGACAGACAGGCGCGAAAAGGGAGAAAAAGTAGACGGTTCAGGCAAAGGGACGTCGAGGCGCGCCTTTACGGGGATGTTCAATTCGAGCGCTGCTGAGAGTGAGGGAGAGAGTGATCAGCAGAGAGAAAGGCAGGCTAAAAGTCGGAGGGTGACTTCGGCGCGGCGGCGGCGGCGGCGGCGGGGGGTGGAAGGTGGGGAACGGTTGCAGCAGTGATAATAACGACGCAAATACTCCTCTAGAGCGGCGATTGCTATCGCCACCACTCCCTGTCGCCAGTCTTTGTGCGCGCGCAAGCGCAGATCATGTTCATTCTGTCGACAGTTAAGGGCAAACAAACGGTCTAGTGGTGCCTAAATGCAAAGGTGTAAAACCCCCAAACAACCGAAACCATTAAGCCGATAGCTGCTGAGCACGTGCATTGGCAGTAAAATGCGCTCGCAACCGAGAGTTCGTTGAAACAACAGAAATCACAACTACTCTGGATGTCACGCCGAGGCTGGTAGGCAGTCGGGAACTGAGGATTTTGGGGTTGCAACCAATCGCTCATTTCCGGTTCTCTCAGGAGGAGGAGGAGAAGTGATTAAGTTATCAAAGGTAGATTCAAAAACGAAAGGTTCTGGTTGACGCTGATTTATTAGTCAGATGGGGCCTGTACCTCCCGTCCAGCATTTCCGTCTTGCTACCAGTCGCTATGCGACTACCAATCAGGAGAACCGATTGAATCCTGAGATGTGGTGGAACGCACTTGTCTGTAACCTGATCGTAGAACGCCCGCCAACCATAGTTAGCATTCCCGATCTCGACCAACAAGATAGGGAGCATGACTAAATGGCGAGGCGTTGGATTGCCTGACGCACAACGACCAGGAAACCCCGATTTGAATTTTAGGTGATGCCGACCGGGGATTAGGCATGGCTGTGTGACAATGGTAACAGGTTAGAAACGGCCAGCCCAGTCTCCCTAGTATCCTCAAATCTCCTTTTTGCAGACAAATTATGTTTTGGGGATCTCTCCTTTTAAGAACTGCCCACCTCCCATCCCCCATGCTGATCGGCTGGTATCCCGACGGAATTGTTATGATCATATTCAACGCTGTTCATCTTCGTCAGCTCATCTCGGGTTTGACCGCACGCTGTGCGAAAGAGTCGCTTGAAAAGCCACACTACGCTTCCCTCTGACGTTGCCAAGCAACAGCTGATCTGACATCTGGCGACATTCAGGCGGTCAGCACACCAACCCAACGCCTCTACCTGCTATCCCGCCTTTCAAGGTTATTCCAACAAAAATGTTCAGTAATAAGGCCTGCATCCTAGACCAGTTGTGATAAAAAAGGCAACTAAAACAGAATGCGTTCTTACGCACTACAAACAATCTAGCTGCTCGAGCCTAAAAGAACTTGCGGTGAATTTAAGTCGGTTCCACCAACCTGTGGTCAGATGAAATGAATAATGGGAAGATGTGTAATCGCACTAAAAAACAGTCCTTTTATTATATCATCTCGGAATGCATACGACCTCCGTTATTCATATATGTATACAGTAAATGTGCTAACTCATGAAATGTTAACTGAAATTGCGAAATGTGTTTCTGACTCGAAAAAATTACTTAAATGCGGTTGTAATACTAATCACCATGCAGTATAATCACATGATATTTAGTTATTCCAGATTGCTGGCTTTTGCAAAAACGTCTTTGCAAACGCCTGCAAAGACCCCACTCCGCAGAAATGGGTACTTGTGTAATATGATTTCTTCTTATCAGTTTTCGATTCGCTTATTAATTCAAATATATTTCATTAAAAAAAATAAAAATATTCATTCTGTTGTTTGTGTGGTAGAAAATTACGTTTTCTTCAAATTGTATACTTGGAGGAAGGGCATAAACTGCTTTAAAAAGATTTTCCAATTCCCGAATAGTTTTCAACCCGACTTGCCTATGCACTTACTTTTAAGGCTGTTTATTTGTCTTGAAAAGAAAATCGCAAATTTATATACGCCGTTAAAATGAAACCATGTGAGGTGCACAAAATTTAATGGTTTGTTTCAGCTATATCAGAAACTTTGCAAGAACCACTAGCAAATGCAGAGACAAAATGTTTCGTGAATGCACATTTCATGGTCTTTAAAATGTCAGGGACATTTTAAGACCGAATTATGCCATTTTCGTGCATGGAATTTGAGGAAGACGTAATTTTTTACCAAATGAGTAAAAAATGAATATGTTTCTGCATGTTTTCTACGAAATATACTTGAATTTATAAAGGCAGCAAAAATCATTAAAAAAATTTATGCTGCACAAGTAGTTGTTTTTTACAAAATGTGCTTTTGGCAGACGGCCGGAAGGGAGTTCGTTCACAAGCCGATATCCTGGAGTAACTGAATTATTATGGGGTCATTCTGCAAGAAAACTAATATTGCAACTCCAATTAAGTAATTTTTTAGTGTCGACAACGCATTTCAGGATTTCGGTCGACATTTCATGAGCTAGAACATCTACTTTATCAAGACTTTGTGTCGTACCATTACTGATAGGGTCTCCGATCGCTATATTTAAGGACTCCTTAACTTCAAATTCATACGACTATCCAGCGCTGACAAAGACCAGGCGATAACCAATTAAAATAAGTTGACATAAGTCGACAGTTTTGTTCAATGAGGGCACAGCTCTTAATTTCATTGACTTAAAAATTATGAGTTGTGTTCATTATACCCCTAATTGGACGTACATGGGCGTTGCTTCCCTACCATAGGATGAAAAAATGGGCCGGCATCTCTACTTCGCACGTACTTCACAGTCTGACAGTATGAGGCTTTGGGAGCGTACGTAGCGCCGTCTGTTTTGTTTGCAAGCCGAATAGCCAAGTGCATTTAGGCAGCATTCTTACTGCATTTGGGAAAGTTTATTAAACTCAAGAAAGTTCTCATGGCTGTCATTATAGGCTAATTTTATAAAAAATGAAGGACATGTCTTTCCTAGATATTTTGACGGATTTTGAGCAATTCTTATTTACCCAAACGTGAAAAACTCCGCGCCTCGGTGGAATTCGAACCCAAGCAGTAAGGGAAAGTCCTTAGTATAGCCTGCGCTCTAACCACTTGAGTTACGAGCCCCGGCCGGACGACGCGAGTTTAACCACAGACTGTGGGATGCAACGAGTAATCGCTCACTGACCGTGCAGCGATACTAATTTTATTCATATCCCAGTACTAATCAGCCAAATAGGCTGCCGGGAGAAGATCCTGTACCGTAGACGTGTTACGACGCACAAAGTCTGTTCGCCATCAAACATGGCTCCTCCGTCGTCGGGTACGGTATTCGACTGTCGTGCCGACGATGTCCACCGTGGGCTCCACAGCAGGATAAGGTAGGCACGACGACTTGCGCGTGGATTGGTTTACAGGGAGGATGGACTTGCGCAGAATCTACCGCGGCTTCCTCACCCCCCCGCCTGAGCCCAGTTTCAAGACAGAGTCAAGTAGAAAAAGGGGGGGAGGGCGCAGGTGGATGGCGCGACCGAATTCGCTTCCTGGCGCTATACTCCACACTTCCTGGTCCACACAGCAAATGACCTGGATTTTTTTTACAACAACTGGAAGGGCGTGAATCGGGTATATAGATGGAACTATAAACTGGTTTGTCATAGAGCCATACGCAAACCACGGTTTCCGCTAGTTTGCGAATCATTAAAAAGCTGGGTCTTGAAAACAGCACAATTCCAAATTCCGACCGACAGCTTCTCAAACACGACGAACGGTGAAGTCACGGCGGAGAGAGTCAGTTAAGCGGATTCCTGACACTTGGAATTCACCGACTTTCCAAGGATACTAAATGGGAAATGTTGTGCTTTTCTGGCAATCGCTGAGGGAAACATGGAGCATAATTTCAATCAGCTGGGCCTCTTTCTATCCAACAGGATGAATCATGCCCATGTAGAAATTAACATCGAACAGCGACCCTTTTTTCGCAAATACAGTAGATATGCTAAATTACGAAATGTTATCCGAAATTCTGCAATGCGTTTTCAACTCCAATAGATTACTAACGTGGGTTGTAAAGTCAGTCACCATGCAGTAATGCCATAACAATTCAGTTACGTTAGAATGCGGGCTTTTGAGCGAACATCTCTTTAGCCGCCTGCAAAAGCTACACAATGTAAAAAATGACTACTTATGTGTCTTGATTTTTTCCTCAGTTCTTTTCGATGTCCTTAAAAATTCAGTTATATTTCATGGAAAACATGCGCAAACTATTTATGCTTCCACTCATTTGGTAGAAAATAAAATTTCTTCAAAAATTATACTTGAAGGGAGGGCGTAATTTGGTTTTTAAAAAATTTCCAATCCCCAAATATTTTTGGACTTGACTTGCCTTTGTACTTCCAATCAGGGTTTTCAAACTTCAGGCTGTATATTTTCCATGTACGAAAAATCATACATTTCTCTATGGTATTCATAGAGGGCTACATAGGGGTTCATAAAATGTATTCGTGCTTTTGAGCGATATTGCAGGCTTTATAAGCAACGTAAGTAAAAGCAGAGACACGATGTTTTATGGATGGGCATTCCACTGTCTTAAAAAATCCCATAATTAAAAACTCTTTTAACCCGAACTATACTTTTCCGTCCGGTATAAAATCTCAAAAAGACGTAAGAGTCTACTAAATAACTAAAGGAATGAGGATTTTAATGCACGCTTTTATGAATTATTTTTGAAAAATCAATGAAAAAATCGTACTGCTTAAGTACTCATCTTTGTAGCGTGTAGTTTTTGCAGACGGCCAGAAATAAGTTCTTTTAAAAGCTGATATCCGTAAGTTAGAGAATCATCTTGGGATTATGCCGCACGACAATTGGTGTTATAATCCTACCTTCGTTATCTTTTCGAGTCGGAAGCGCATTTTTAAATATCGGTTAAAATTTCATGAGTTAGCATTGTGACTGTATTTTTTGACACTTCCATAAATTAGCAAGTCATGTTTCCCACAAAGACTGCACACACAAATTATGTGTCATATTCATCTGTAATCAAGTCGTTTAATTTACAAAAAAGTATTTTTTAAAGAATGATGCATTTTGATTGCATAAATTTCTATTAATCATACAGGAAGCAATGCTGACAGATAATAGGCAGACCGGGTTGTCAGTCCAGGTCTATTATTGTACTTAGCCAGTATTACTCGCAGACAGGTTTCTACAATATCGGGGATCCTAACCCCGCTTATTTAGTAATTAAGTTTTACGTCTTTCAACGCATTTGACCGCCGGTCGATCCAAATATGAGACTCAGGTATGACAGGATTTGAACGATTGAAGCAATGAAAATGACTGTCGCAATCTCCTCAGTCTTTATTGGCTTACTGAATGTGTCATCGGTGGTCACTATGCGACCTCCCGCGAGAAACTAGCATTGAAGATTGGACGGTCTTTCCAGGCTGCTTTACCAGTCCGTGTATGCCTGTACAAAGAACCGGAACTTTCACTTGGACTTAAGCTTGTATTACTCCACCCAATATGTGTCCCTGCCCACAGTAATATCTTTTATCTAACTAAGTCCCCGCAAAGAGGCCCTCAATGCTCACGATATATTGCGAAGGATAGGGAACATTATTTGATTTTTTAACGGGGCATAAAAACTTCGACGAAACATGTCTACATAGAGGCTGCTGCAAGTGTCTAGCATATTCTAATAAAATTACTCATACTGTTTTGGTCTGCGCCAATGCGAGTACAAAATATGAAGAATACATAACGTCGTACATAATGTGCAAGGAAGCTAAACTTCCTTTAAACTTTTTTCGACAAAATATGGGTGAATATGGACAAGACTCTTAGGGTGCAGTCGACTAAAATAGCAAGTACTGGCCTAATGAGAGTAGAATTATGCTTTGCTGCACGCGGTTATTCACATGAATTAGCGTTGTCTGATTAGTTCTCTATTTGAAGGAATTGTCTACAAAATTTCGACAGTCTTTTCCTGGTCTACTATATGTGTCACCTTTTTCCGCTCGGTGGAATGGCCAGGTTCCTTCGAGTATAAAAGTCGCTTTGACCTAAGAATCCTTAGGAAAGGTTGCAAATGAGCTGTTTACAGACTGGATCTTCCCAGGGACGAAATTTGTACTAACCTGAGTTGCAACGGGACATGTGAGTCTAATCAGGCGTCTGAGAATAAGTACACGACTGCTGGATATTTCGATCATCCCCTCCGATGAAGCTTACAGCATGCTACATAGCAGAGTGAGAACAAGGACGGTGACTTGAGCATGAGCTAGTTTACAGTGATGGTAGACTTGCAAAGCATTTACCGCACTCTTTCTTTCCCCCCCCCCACCTGGGCCAGGTGTCCTGACAGAGACATAAAAGTATGACGGAAGGAACTTTTGTGCAGGTAGGGGACAGGTTACAGGGGATGCTGATTGAATTTTACTTTTCGCAAAAATGGCACACACGACGGGGGCTTGCGCAGCATCTATGGCACTCCCTACTCCTTGCTCATCTAGACTTGTGCCAACACGGAATCAAAAAGCCCAGAGGTACGAAAGAGCGCAGGTGAGTGACACGGCGAAAATCCGCACCTACATACAGTAGATGTGCTAACTCATGAAATGTCAACCAAAATTTCGAAGTGCGTTCTCGTTTCGAAGAGATAAATTAAGTAGTGTTGTAAAACTAATCATGACGCAGCATAAATCTATAATGATCCAGTTACCTCAGGGTATCGGCTTTCGAAAGAACTTATTTTCGGCTGCATGCAAGATCTTTACTCTGCAAAAATGACTATTTAACTAGCATGCAATTTTCTCATTGATTTTCGATGCCCTTGAAAATGCAATTATATTTCATGGAAAACATGCATAAAAATATTCATTATTTTACTTATTCGATAGAAGACCACGTCTTCTTCGAATTTCATACTCAAAAAAAGAGAGCAATTCGGTTTAAAATAGGTTCTTATTGTGAGATTTTTTAATACCATGAAATGGCAGTTCATGGAACGTCATGTATCTGCACTTACGAATGTGGCTTGTAAAGTTAACAATATTGCTCAAATCCACTGCTTAATTTTATGAACCTCATATGGTCTACTCTTAACACCGTAGAGAAATGCATGGTTTTCCGTACACGGAAAATATACAGCTTGTATATTTGAAACCCTGAATGCAAGTGTAACAGCAGGTCGGGTTCAAAATTATTCGGAAATTAGAAACGTTTTTTAAAACCGACTTATACTCTTCTTTTGAGTGTGAATTTGGAAAAAAGACGTGATTTTCTACCGAATAAGTAAAAGACTGAATATTCTTATGCATGTTTTCCATGAAATATAATTGCATTTTCTAGGGCATCGAAAATCAATGAGAAAATTGCATACTACATAATTAGTCATTTTTTGTAGAGCATAGCTCTTGCATGCCGCCGAAAATAAGTTCTTTCGAAAGCCGACACCCTGAGGTAACTGGATCATTATAGATTTATGCTGCATCTTGATCAGTTTTACAACACTACTTAGTTTATCTTTTTGAAACAAGAACTCATTTCGAAATTTTGGTTGACATTTCATGAATTATTGTACTTAGCCAGTGTTACTAGCAGACAGGTATCTAAAATATCGGGGATATTAATCGCGCTTATTTAGTAATTGAGTTTTACGTCGTTCAACGCTCTACCAATGATCCACAGCTCATCATCCTCTCGGATACCACCACCGCCACCTGGTCTACAAATTACACTGACCAGGATTTTACACAACATAGCACAAAACACGACTTACCATGTCAAGGGCATTTTTTATTTCCTAAGAAAAAGTGTACAACGAGACTGAAACGCGTGAAAAATAGACCGTGATGCGATTTTAAATAGAAAAAAATTGTTAAGCGAATTTTCGACAGTGATTGCTTATGGTACCTCTCACATGGAGTGGATGTCTATTCAGTCAGATGTGAAACTTGTAAAAGGAGAATAAGCACGTAAATTAGTCCAGCCTTAATGGCTGCATTAATGCAGTTATGTCTTTAATTCTGCGATGATGTCCATTTACACATTGAGGAAGTCTAAGTAGGCGATTATTCTTCGTCAGGCCAGTAAATTATTATAGGTCAAGTTAGAGCAAAGAAATTTGAGAAGTAAAACAACTTATGAATAGTAGTCATAACTTAGGGTAAATGTGTTCAGACTTGAAGGGCAGCGGGATAATTATAGTTTACTTTCTGCCAGCGGTAAGGAAGGGGGAGAGGGGAGGTGAAGAGGTAGGCTAGTCTGATTGAGTTGTGCTTATGTTTCGTCGCTGCGGCGCGACGTTTTATGGTGCGGGTCTGAATTTTCATGATTTAGCTTTTACCTGGTCTGACGAAAAATACTCGACGACGTACGTTCGCCAACTTAACTTCCTCAGTTATATCTCTTAAAAAGGTTCGAAAGTTACTCCCTACTTCGGATTACGTTACTGTAAAAAATGGCTCGGGAGTATGCAATCGCGATAGTTTCAGATGCTGGCGTCAGCTGGGTAAACCCGGCCTGTAGTGTAATTGACTGAAGGTTTCAAGTTAACTGCAAATGACCAATTTGGTCCTCCTGGATTCTTATGCTGCTCGTCTTACTCATTCACCTATCCCCGCTATTCGACTGTCTTTGGGAGCGCTGAATTGGAGCTCCAATTTTCCACATGTTTTCGCTCTTTTTGGAAGTCGCCTCGCTTGTGACCTTAGACATGACTTATCGCAGCAAACAGGAGATGCGCCGGCGGTTCCGTTGGTAAAGCCTTCGAGTCCACTGCCCACTTGACCCCATGCCGAAGACCAAGTCGCAAGTCCTACGGTCCCCAGGGGTTGGGTTTCAGCCGACCGGTGTTAGCAAGCCGGACGGAAAAGCCTTCTCGGCGCCCACAAATCTGTCCAATAGAATGGATCACTCTGAGTAAATTGAAGGCAACTCCCAAATCGATGCGTGTATACTCACAGTAGTTATCCTGCAAACCTCTCAATGCGTCTCATGATCGGGGAAATTTTAATACGGAATGAAATACTTCCCTATGGCAAGATATTTACGAAGGATGCTGTTACAGTAGGTGGGCTAACTCATGAAATGTCGATCGAAATTCCGAAATGCGATTTCGTTTTGAAAAAAAGTAATTAAGTGTGGTTGTAAAACTGATAATTATACAGCCCAATTTAATAATAATGCAGTTACCTAATGATGCCGGCTATCGAGTGAACTTCCTTCCGGCTTCATGAAAAAACTACACTCTGCAAAAAGGCACTACTTAATTGGCGCACATTTTTCTCATTGATTTTCGATGGCCCTAAAATTAAAACTATATTTCATGGAAAGCATGCATAAAATATTCACTCTTTCACTCATTCGGTAGAAAATTACGTCTTCTTTCAAATTCACACTCGAAAAACGGGAGATAATCCGGTTTTAGAAAAGTTTCCAATTGTGAGACATTTTGTAACCGTGAAATGACCGTTCATAAAGGGTCATGACCCTAAATTCATCAATTTGGCTTGTAAAGTTAACAATATGAAACAAATCCAATAATAAATTTTATGAATCATATATGGCCTCCTTTTAATACCATAGAGAAATGTATGCTTTTTCATACGCGAGAACTATACGGCTTGTAGTTTTGAAACCTTAAATCCAAGTGTAACGGCAGAGCGAGTTCAAAATTATTCGGAAATTGGAAACGTTTTTGAAAACCAACTTACACCCTTCCTTCGAGTATGAGATTGAAAGAAGACGTAATTTTCTACCGGATCAGTGAAAGAATAAATATTTTTTGCATGTTTTCCATGAAGTATAATTTGAATTTTAAGGGCATCGAAAATCAATGAGAAAATTCATGCTACTTAATTAGTCATTTTACAGTGCATTGTTTTTGCACGCAGTTAAAAGGAAGTTCTCTCGAGGTGTAACTTAAATGTGATTAGATATAACGTGGAAATATGGCATTGCGCCAAATTTCAAGGAGTTAGAGTTAGGACCATAGTTATAAGGGTTTCGATCAAATTTAGGGTCATCGGGGTTAATCTTATGGTTATAGTTAAGGTTGCGCATACGAATATGGTACCTCTGAAATCTATCTCAAAGCTTCCCGCGGTACAATATGATCCCTTATTCCTGTGTCCAAACCATGGCTGAGAAAATTTCCAGCCGAAACACAGCTTGTTATAAGGCACGCTTTGATTGGACTCCACCTTCGGTTCAGTCAGTACTCATGTTTTGCCTACGTAAGTTTGATAAATGTGAAGGCACGTTTAAGCTGCACGCTCATATTTTAAAAATTCTACCAATTCAGTTTTAGAGCTGTTGACGGTCCAAACCAAGAAAAGCTTAACCAAACATTAAAGCCGGTTGAGTAAGGATCTTAGTCTCAGAAATTCGAAGGGAACATAATACCTTATCTAGTCACATGCAACCTAAGCGAGCTTTCATCCTATCGTTTTCAGTATAAACCTCACCACAGTTGCCGATATAACATTGGCCGCAAACGATGGAGCACTGTAGTTTTAAAAAGTTTTTGCCGAATCAGTGCAGATGTACACTGAAATTCGTCAATGATTATCAAGTTGCCAGTAAAAATTGGCTACGATATGGTTGCTTATCATAGGAAAATAGTCTGATTTCATCAGCTGACTCTAGGGCCAAGCTACAACAGTGCGTCTGGAGCCCAACAACCTTACTCTTGCCATTGTCTCGATGTGCATTGATTTGTTCCACTTCCCTTCCTCCCTTGTTTTTTTTTAAAATTTTGCCAGTATTTCTCAAGCCGCCAAGGCAAAATGCCATTATCACCCTCACTGGTGACTACTGTTCTTTTATTTGACAGTTCCAAAATCCATTATTTCTCCTCTCAGAAGTCAGGACGTCCTTGGTGTAATGTCTTAAGTTCTTGAAATTGCAGTAGCGATGAAACATTTAGATGAATTTAAATATGGGGAGACGAGTATTATCACATCACCTTGAGAAATCATGAATACAAGTAAGGCGTGCTTGGTGAATAATCTTCTTTGGGCTAACTACATCAAAATTATTCATCCTGGACACAGGTGTCGTCGTATTTTTTAACAGTCTTTGCCCCTTAAGTACTTTACGTGGTTCTGAAGGACCAAAGAAAACTTACTGTCAGTTGGATTAGATAAGGGCGATTATCAATACTTATACCTGTTCTCACACGCTTTTTGGAATTAAAATCTAATGAATGCCGGTTGGTTTGCCATATACCGGCGCGGTTACTAGCTAAAAGCCCAGACACGCGTTTCGCCAACTGTGTATCGTTGCTAGGACGTTAGACTCATCAGTGTATCTCCAGAATTCCCCGCATGCTTTTTGGTCTTTACTCCAACTTTCGTTGTATACATTCCCTCGGAAAAGAACATTTTCAGGTTCGAATCAATTGTGGATATAAATATTTGAGCTGACCTCCATCAACCCCAGCAGAATGACTGTATAATACTCATAAACTCTCAACAGGTAGTATAAAGTCGTCAAGTGTTGGCTGATTCACCACACTGTCAGGATAGGTTTTGTGCGACTGCTTGACGCAAACATATTTCGCGCAACGACTGTTTAAAATAAAAAAAAACTATAGACAAGTACCAACACCAATTTTTAATTAAACAACAACTATTGGTGTGTGTAGGGCAACATACTCCAGACTACGTTATCGCATCAAAGTTTGTCCATAAAGGAGGGGTTTAGTAGGAGAGACACTGCTAGCAACTGAGGCATATTCAATGGCGACTTTTGTAAAACCACGAACGAAACACGGTGCATGAGGAGTGTCAATAAGCGTCATACAGGAATCCAGGTAGCCACGATTTTATGACCTTGCGTCTCGAATAATGTCGGCAGAGGTGGGCGGGACTTGGACGGCCATTTCTGGCTTATTTATTGTCGGCTGGTGATAACACAACCCTAGGCAACCAGAGTACCGGCGCATGGAATGAAACGCTTTTCACAGGACGTCATAAACGAGTTCTGCTGGGCACAACTGAAAATGTGCGATCTCTTTCATGTTCAATTTGCCGACTTCTCTGGTGTTTTCTAGCGGCTTTCAAACACCTAGTACCTTAAAATCCATAGTTTGGAATGCCAAGTGTACAGAAAAATTCAGGACTCTCTGCTGCCTTTAAAGACAAAAAACACTTCCGAACCAAATGTTTTCGCAGTACATTAACTGGGCGATAAAATTATCTCCTAATCTGCAAAGGAACTGCCGACACATCTAAAAACCGACGATTAGTGTAGAAAGATAAGGCACTCCCACGGATTTGTTGTCTGACAAGAAACGCGTACTGTCATACGTTTTGGAGACAAAAATCTCCTTTCAAAAGAAGTAGATGGATTTTGAGTCAACACATCCCGGTTGCTTTTTGTCCTAAATGTTGGAAAAAGGGGAGGGGGATGAAATGCAATCTCTACTCACAAAAGCGGCAAGCAGCCGTCAGCAGGGATTCACTTTTAAGTTCATACACAACCCTGATGCACCCCATTTCGTAAAGACTCATCTCAAAGCGATAAGAATTGTGGCTTCAAAGGCTGCTAACCGACGAGATAACACGATCCTTCCCAGGGCTGAGTGCCCAGCCGCAATGGCTCTTCCAAAACACCGTCTTTTGACACTCACATCTAGTGTGAGCTCCGGCTGCGCCTGCCGAATTGCGGTACAGGGCGCAGATCGTGTGTGGGACGCGTAGAGTGGCACCCAGCCACCTGGGGAGGCAAGGTAATTTCTACCCAAAAACGACAAGCAGCCGTCAGCAGAGACTCGCTTTTATGTTCATGCGCACCCTCAAAAGATCCCATTCGATAAAAAAAACCTGAGAGGAGTCCATTTGCCATAGTATGCGGTATAAGTGCAAAATTTATATGTCTAGGAGGGTAGGGAACTGGTAGGAGAAATGAGACTTTGACTATGGATATATATTGAAAAAAAGCAAGTGACACTAAAGAATGCAGTCATGTATGAAATGTGAACTACGGTAAATAACGCCGCCCAGTTTCATACAAAGTTTTAAATCTGAAGCATTCGTGTGTGCTGCAACGTGTTTCATTATTACATGGTACTCGTAAGTAACGGTATAATCCTGCAATGACGTGTTGACAGTTTATTGGGAACTTTACCCTTCGGCGATCCCGCGGTTCAGTAGGTAAAGCTTTCGACTCAAATACCCATCGATCCTCGACTGGGGTTCAAATCGCAGGTTCTAGGGGCGCAAGAGCTGCCCAATTTCAACCAAATGATGATTAGGCTGTGTGTTAGGGCAAGCCAAGGTTTTCAGGATTGGCGCAGGGTGACACGTCGGCTCCACAGTGTCCATCATGAAGAAAATGCCTTCAATGCGTATGCGGTAACCGAACTTGGCAGTATGCATGCCAGCTTCTGCGTCCCGTTCCACCACAAGGTGTTTAAGAGACTGCAAAAGTCGACTGGCACATACAGAAGGTAAGTGTGATGGAAGACGAAACTTAGGAATACATCCTCACGGCATATTAGTGCATTCACCGCTAAAATCAACGAGCCGCGTATAAGCGCATCACGAAGTGACAAGAGTCGTGGCCTTGAAAGCTGCTAGCCGACGGGATAACACGACCCTTCCCAGGATTGAGAGTCGAACCGTAATGGCTCTTTCATAAGAAGGCCTTTTGGAACTCGAAATTTTGTGGGCTAGAGCCGCAGCTGCCAAAGTCTGGTACACCTAGTCTGCGTAGCGGGACGTGTGTGGGACGCGTAGATGGCTGTTTAACATTCCCAGCTACTGAGCTTGTGGCCGCCCCAAGTCGGAGAAGCAAACTGGGCGAGGGAGGAGAGTGCATAGTAGATGCCGCTCAAGTCTGTCCCACCACAAAATAAATCACGTACACGTAATTGGCGATGGGAGGGGGGCAGCTATGAAGGCCAGACTGCCACATATCTACGACCAGGCAGAAATAGGCAATTTTGATACTATAATAATTATGCAAACGCGATTTGAGCATGATGGCTGCGTCTGATAGGCAGCGACCACAGAGACATATTGCAGGCATTTTTATACATGAAACCCCGAATTTTACTCACAATTGTGTCCACACAGAAAGCGAGTATGCCTGAAGGAGCTTGAGAAATAATATTCAGTTAGCCGACCTATCTTTCCATATTGTAGTTTTACTCAAATGGGTTTGAGTTAAGGTCAGATGACTACCGTGAAGCAGTTAAGTTTTAGAGTAACGCATTGCTTTTTCCTAAAATAAATAAAACAAATGAAACAAGGCGAAACCATTCTGCACTAAAGAAATATGACAAGAAAATAATATTAAAGTATTAATTTGTTCTGGTTGAAGGTAATGCGAATTTGAAGACATTCCAGACAGTCATCTGATTTTACGAGTAGGTCGGTATCTGAAGCTACCATAGAACTTCTTACTTAGTATTTCAATGATGCAAAATAAAGCTCTATACATCATATCAGTAACACTTCACAGCGAGGAAATATTATGGAGCCCCTTCCAGGGGATAGATACGCGATGTAGCTTGAAACTCTTGAGAGACGGTGTGATGTCTACGTAAAAACGCGCACATCACGAAAATAAACGAAACATGGGGAACCGGTTGACTAAACTTTTAACAAGACGAGCGTCACGGACAACAGGCATTACTGACGAACAGCCAGTATTATGCGTCACATGACGTAATTTAATATTAAGTTGGCGTTTCACAAGTACCGAAGTACTACCCACGGAATCCCGTTTTGATTTGGTGTCAGTCAACAATCTGTGACTTCCCTTCAAACTATCGTGAAAAAAAGTAGTTGTTTGTCTTAAAAAATAGTTAATTTAACTGATGAAAATGACAACTAACCAATCATAATCAAGCGCTTACTTAGAATTGACTAAAAGGTCTGGTTTTAAAGCGTTGATCAACCGCAGGAAGCTTATAGGGCGCTAGAAATCACGGCATCATTTGCGTTAACTCATCGTCCGCCTCTAATATGCCAAAAACGACAGTTGGTGAATTCCGTCTTCCAGAGAGGCAAAAATGTCAGGACAGTGTCCTTTAAAGTCGCTTTCATTTCACCGCGGGTACTTTACAACCCCGGTGGCGGGAATTGTCAAAGGCCCTCCGACGCCAAAACCAGATTAGCAATACACCCCATCTGAAAATCTGCCTTTTTTATATCTGCGCAGACGCAATTTGCCTCGTAGATGTGTTAGACGAGAAACTGATTGACACAATTACCGTACATCAACGGTAAAGGAGACATTGCTTATGTCTTTGTGTATGATTGTCTGTTTTTCTGACACTAAATACAATCTCACGCGATTGTCTGTCCCATACTTCACTAGATGACTTCAAAATACAGATAAATGTTTGTGTAACTATTCGTCAGGATAGACAGTCACATTAACTGATTTTTTGTAATCCGTCAAGTCTGTCAAATTGTTCACATTTGTCGAAGAGAACGTGCGAAGAATTGAAAGGGCAATGCAATCCGTGCTCGCACAAGGAAGTTTTTTTAGGAGAGTCTGTGAGTAAACGCCGCACTGCGGAATCACGGGTTTCTTCTCAGAGACAATTAAGACATCCAAGTTATAAGAAACGGGACAGGAAGATTCAATAACTAGAAGCCAAACACATTAGATGTGAGATAGCTACTCCAAGCCTTTTCTGCAAGCAGATTTCCTAGGTAGACTTCGCTCTTAGCGGACTTTTTGTCGGTAGAACTTTTCTCAACGAAAGTTGTTAAACAAAAAACGTATTAAATACCTCAAACATCTCTTTGATATCCCACGGCCTGTTTACTTTCCAGAAAATGTTGAAACCACTGCGATGACACAAAACTCAGTTAATTTAATGAGTTTAAATCCAACATTCTCCCGGCGCGTCAAAATCCGAGAGTCAAACTATTTGCGAGCAAACGAAATATCACGTTTCCTACAGGTAGTTGGTAGGGCGACTGCCGGCAGTGCTCTAGTGTGTTGCTATTCCGACTGATATAATGAAAGCGCAGAAAACGTTGATGCGCTGTCATTATTTAAGCGGTATTTTTTTGTGACCTGATAGGGGGTCCGAGACAAACCGATCAAAAGGGGATCAACCCTATTCAGGCTGAAATAACGAAGCGTTGAAATGGCGGTTATATATCGCTCCCTTGTTGAAATCCTTCGAACTTGCGACTAGTCAACTGTATCACTGGCAGAAATATGTATATATATATATATATATATATATATATATACATGCGGAATAGCATTAGCAACAAGATGGACTGGGATGCCATTTCTGGATTATTAGCCATCATCAGCCAGCCATACAGGGTCCCGGTTTTTTCCAACCCTTAGATAAGACCCCATGGCATATGGGTTCGAAACCCAGTGCTCTTAACATTGAGACGAGGGGTCCTTGTCCTGTCGGTTGCGATCGGGCACATTAGCAATTATTGAGGTTGGCTCAAAGATCGCATCGAGGGGCACACTCGTCCCGTTGTGTCTTGGGTCTCAATCCTGGGCCCAGCCAGCAGCCGCAGATAGGGTTAGTAATATAGGTGGAATAGCTTATCGGTTATATATACATATAATTCATATAATGCTCCCTAGGGTGTTAAGACATCAGGCGCCAACAGCCATTGCACGGGCAGCGTCGGCCGCCAGTGCGCCATGTGCCTTACGAAGTGGAATATAGAAACTTCTCAACTTGCCTTGTGGCCGATGTTTCTTGTGAGCGGAATCTTGCCCGATACCACTCTGTCCGCCCGCAGTCTGCGCTGATGGCGAGAAGGAACTTCGTGCCAGAGGACACTTACCACATAAAATATATAGAATTCTCGCTAAGGTATTAGCACACCAGACGGAGACAGCTGGTTCGCAATCATTACCCGTCGTCTGTGGGCCGTAGGCCTGTCATGTACCTTATGGGGTGAGCTTCGCGTGCTCACTTGGCAATTTTATATTTCTCGATCCTCTGACACAACATTCTATGTCGTTAGCTGACGGACACGGTGAGACCGAGCAAGATTCCAGAATAATCGTCTACTTGACATACATATATATATGCAGTGACCGATTTATTTGGGTAAAATACGACTCCTTTTGTGTGAATTTTCGAGGCAGGTCCCTTAGCTCCTAGTCAGACGATAGGTGGTTCAGAAAAACAGTTAAGCGCGTCTTACAAACGCAGCTCAATCAAGGGCCTACTGAATTGAGCCAAATGCACTGCTGTGGTAAAGAACGTTGTCGAGCAGATGTGAAATAACTTTTCACAATATTTTCCCAAAATTGGTAGCCGCGCGAACTTGTACACGTGTGCATGAAACATCATGAGATGAAACAGACAAGGAGTTTAAACGCTACGGCCATCAAGGAACCAAAAACATTCACTTGACGTGAAAAATGTAACCGAGTCGGTCGAGATGCAGATAAATAAACATCGTCTAGCCCACCTACCGGGAACCACATCATGCACACAACTTATACAACTACCTCGATAGAGGAGATGTTGCATACAAAATCTCATGTGCCACTTGTGATGCCATCTATTGTGGCCAAACTGGGAAATCTGTCCCAACCCGCATACATGGACATCAACTGGCGGTGGAGAGATGAGGCCGTCTATCGCAGGCGGCTTTGCACATACTGGACGCCGAGCATACATTTTCATCGGAGAACGCCTGTAATATTGGCGTCTGCCTTGCAAGAAAAGGCCGTGAATTCTAGGAAGCGACGAACTCAGACAAGCCAGAAGACCTACAAAATTCTCAAGGGCAGATTCAAATTATCACAGCAGCCCAATAAAAGAGAACACATCTGCCCTGTTTCTCTCAGCTTAGGTGAACGTCAGCTTGGAACTATTGAACTGTCTGATAAAAAGAAGAAGGAGAGAGAGGGGAGTTTTGAGGGAAGGAAGGCCGGCTTCCCCAACCGGCACTAAGGCGAACCGAGAAAAAGAGGATACACCGTTGATCAAGCTACTCTGCGCCGCTCTTGAGCATAACTTGAAAGTATTATGAAAAAATGACCTCTAGGACTTCTGCTGACTCATCTTTGAAGCCTTCTGCAGTGGCCATACGATCAACAGTAAGTTATGCAAATAGTAAAAACATCCTAGCCTTCCTTTTGCTCCGATTGATTCATTCGAATCCCCCAGACAACTGGATTTCAAATGGCTCCGTTTTTACACTATCCTGCCCTTGGACGGGATAGTTAGTTCTACTTCCGCCTCCTTACAAGAATGACCGTGAGAAATAAATGCCTCTTGGTGGCAGTCCGTCCCCACATTGTTGCTTTTCAGCCTGTAGCTGCTGGTACAGATATTAAAACGCATTTCTGCGTCTAAGTGACACTTCTTTAGTCCACCGTAATTAGCATTCCTGAACCACGTCCAAGTCAGCGGGCTTGGATTGTCACGGTTTGGCTGTGGTATGAGTCTAGTTAATGCACTTTGGGTGCCTTACCAGGTAGAACTGACAGATGAAACCATACACATCCGACGGAAGGTAGTCCTTCTGCCAACCGGCGCGCACGGAAAAATCTGACCTTTGTCACAGCCATTCCAAGTACATCGGACGTCTTGTGTGGCAATCCACTTATATTTATAAATTATCACAGTATTAGTTTCCAGCGTAGTTTTCCTCCATTTTCGCATTTCAACTGAAGGACACCTGAGCAGGCCTTTTCGCACTGAGACCGACTTTCAGCTGAAGTGAGTAGGAAGACCAGTTCTGGAACCAATGCAAAAAGCAAATGGGACCATACAGCCAAATCGGAAGGGGGCGAAATCTTCAGAACGGTCCAACGTACCAAGGGAACTCGATATTCCGCTCACATAACCGTGAGGCAAGGGTCTACTTCCGTTCCTTGCGACATCTAGCGCAGATGCCGAAGACGAGGCGAGATGTATTAGGAATTATTTACTATAGTTCGGTGAGGAAGGTATGACAAAACGGCGATAAGGTGGGACGAACATGAGGCCGGCTTCGAATGCGGATAGTGTGGATTGGGCCAGTTAACTCCCCTCCCCCCCCTCCCAGAATAGTACGCGTTGCGTGGAACCTAAGGGGCTCAGCTCTCGCTCGTGGCTGAGCTGCGTCAAATTTAATTGAGACAGTAACTACGGCTGTTTACGCGCATAGCACCCGTGAACGGATGCAGTCGTGGAGGGCAATATAATTACCA
>CACRXP010001119.1:97180-154574 GCA_902702965.1 Spirometra erinaceieuropaei | reverse complement strand
GCTCTCAAGAGGTGATATAATAGACCTATTCAATGAGCCTACTTAAACAAGAAAGGCTGCTTATGGAACTTTTATTTGTTACTTCGAAGAACCAAAACTAACAGGTATCGGCACTGTCCTGGGATTCAGACCCCGGGACAATTAATGGGTGAGGACGGTCTACTCATCTCCGAGCTAAAGATAACATTCGTAGAAAACACTCAATGTTATTTGGAGTTCTCAGCACTTTAGGCATATGCACCATCATACAATTTTTTCGAACATAAATTTATCCTCCTAGTCTGAGCAGTACCTTTGTAGACACGTTAAAATAAGCACACAATATGGTAATGGACGGTACCCATACTTCACTAGGCGCGCTAGTGCTGAACCCAAAAGTTAATTTCTCGTTTTGGGTTTTTAGGCTCCCCACGGACGAAGTGCTAACTGTATATTGTAGTCGTTTTTCTGCACCTAATCTTCCGGAGGCGAGAAAAGAAATGTATTGAAAAGAAATTAGTACGAAATGAAGGGGAAATTGAAGCATATGTGCTGCAACACTGCACGCATGTTTATCCCAAAACATCTATTGCATCTTTAAAAACCTATACCGTCACTGACAGAAAACTTTTGTTCGCTTAGACGAGAATTACGTGACGTAACCTGAGGAGGTTGGTGTCAGAATATATTTAAATACAAATGCAGATAGTTCCAGTAAATAGGAAGCGCTTAGGTTTTCAGTCCATAATGAGTGCTTTTAAAGATTACCAGAGTAACCATATTTAACAACTTCTTACCATGGCACAGTAGTGCGATTTCAAAATTCGTTCAAAATAACGACTTAATTACATTCTTAACCGGCTAGTTTCTTCCGCAATATTTTGGGTGGTTTTGTTCATCAGAGTCTCATCTAATATTTAGAGGCTCTCAGACTCACTAGTGGTTGCAGACTAAGAAACCCGAAAGTAAGGAAGACTTTAATAAATTACGTGGAACCGCAAGATAAAGTCAAGCATTTTATAGGACATCGGCCTTTTCATTAATAAGATCAAAACCAGATCTAACGCATGAAAGCTAACAGTCTCCTTCACGCAGACTGTTATTTTCAGAAAATGGATTGGATTGCAATAAGTTGGTAGTAAATTGCAAGCGGACTGATTTCAGCGAAGAATGAGAAGGTATTAAAAGGGAAACAAAATCCATCGGGAAACCCCTAAATACTTTACTCATTAAGTGAACTTTTTCCGTTGTATTTTTCTGTGGTCAAATGCAGATAGTTCCAGTAAATAGGAAGCGCTTAGGTTTTCAGTCCATAATGAGTGCTTTTAAAGATTACCAGAGTAACCATATGATGTTACTAAGACGTCCGCCTGTCCAAGCAGACTATCGGACTAAGTAACATGTTAGACCAGAACAGATATATTGAAGCATGATATATTGGGGTTAACTGATGAACTCGAAAATATTTTTAGTCCGACCTGACGAACGTGGGCCAAACTGAAAATGGTTAACCAGCATTTGAAGTTTGTCTTCTACGGCACTTTAAGGCGAAGTTACTACTTAATATTATGAGCACTATGAATAAATTTAAAAGGCAAAGTCAGACTAAGCACGACCCGCTTTTAGATTCCAATAAGATATTCGATTATTCTGTAAAAATAAAAAAGATTACGTTTAAAAAGTCCATACTAATCTATAAAACGCGGTAAAATTTAAAAAAAAGCAAAATGAGCGTTATGGTTATGCAATTGCAATGTACTTTCTAACGTTAAAAGATGCTGGCTGTCTAGACAAACGAAATTAAATTTCGAGTCCACAAGTACTGGACCAGCCCTGTTATATTTCTTTTCAAATACATATAGACAGTGCATGCGTGTTGCTAACAATTTACCACTGAGCCACTCGAAACTACTAAATAAATGCATGCCTGTTATGACAGAGGTGGTCACTATCCGGTTGAAAAATCGTACCCTTTGCTTTGGGAGGATCCTTATCAAGTCTTCAAAGCCACCTTGGCCATAATATACGCAGTAATGCCCTCCTCTTGACATAAAAATCAATCTGGTTAAACAGGCGCCCATCTATCACTCCCACAATTCCGGAGTTGACACTTATCTCCTCCTCCCCTGCTCCAAGTAATTTATTCTCGTCACCAGTCCTTATATTCCTACTTTCTTTCTAGCATTTTTAAGGCCGTCCCTGCCTCCTCATCACAGATTATCTGTTCATCTTACTAACACCCTTATTGAATCCCAAGAGATGACTTTATGAAAGTGACAGTTTGCCCCAGCTGCCTTCTACGAAGAAAAAACCGGAATTTAGCAAATTTCCTACTTTAGGGGTCCCTTTGCTTTAATCTTCCAGTGAGCTTACACAATCAATCTTTGTTGTATGCCATAAAGATGGCTGATGAACGAACGTAGACCTGTCAAGAAGTATTTTTTTAGCGTAACACTATATTTTATCCCGCTAAATAGGGACTTTGTTTTTGTGGCTTGCATAACTACTGACACCAACCCTTTACTTTGTAAATGAGAGATTTGACCGCTTATGAAGCAGGTGCTTTGCATCATCTAATAGAAATAGTGAAAGAAAAATAAAAAATCGACTAAACTCGCATACAGCCCTAGTTTAGGGAAAAAGCATCAATGATTATAGTGCAAAAACCGCTTAGAAATTTCCCTAGAAGCTATCCTCGACTTGTAGTAGGATGAAGATTTTGAGCGTCACCTTAAACTAGCTTGCAGGTCCTCGGCTTATAAATACTGCTTCGTATTTTAAAAGTAACCCCATATGTAGAAGCGGTTGTGGGGCTGCTAATGGGACGCTAGATCGTGCCCCAAGGCATAATGCTATGAATATGCCGTGTAATGGGATCATTGAGCGTTTCTTCACCAATTTAAAAAGTGTTCATGAAGATTTTGAGTTATTGTCCATAACAGACTACTTAACATAAATCCTAAATTTATAATGGAAACTGGAGACGAAGATAACCAGTTTCTGCGAAATAAAGGCCTAACGTATATTCATATATTAAATTAATGAATAGGAATGAGAGTAGTGAATTTAAATACCATAGAGAATACAGGGATACTCCCAAGACACGCTATCCAAAAATCGTTACAATTTAACCGTCGCGGGTGATGACGTCAACCGTGTGCCCGACAGAACGGAAGCAGCAGTGGTGGATTGCAAGTGTCTTAGTTAAGAGGGAGGCAGATTTGCTCAGCATACACGACACACTGTCCTTGCCCAACCAGCAGTTTCCGATTACAAGCGACACTCAAGAAGACTGGAGATGGACCTCGGCACAGTAGATGACAGGGGTAGACAGTTCGCCTATGCGTGCCACAAATGACGTGGTCCCACACACATGTACCAAGTTTTCACAGGCCGAAGTAGGCGCTTGGAACCCCTTATAAATGGGACTGGAACAGGGACACCATTATGAAGTTGCCCCTGAGGCCGACTCTCCGTTCTGAGAGCACTGGCAACCATTCAGTTAGCAGTCCTCCACACTAGAACTTTTTGCGCATCATGATAGTCTCAAAACTCATCAGATTTACTATAGTGCGGAGTGCGCTGAAATGCCGTGGGATGGACTCCTCGAAGTCGCCTTCAGATCGTTCTTTTCCTCTCCCATGCAAAAGTCTGTCATACCAGCTGGTGAGTTAACTGGTGCTGATATTGGACGCTAGCGGTTTTGCACGGCGTGAAATCTGCCCTTAGGCGTGCCACCACGCTTTTATATATGGCATTTCTTAGGGAATGCGTAGACTCTGCGCAGCCCGATTAACGCGAGTTGGTGCGATGACTGTCCGAATTGTTATAGGCCGAATAATGCCATTTCTGCCAAAATATTACTTTGTGAAGATGCAGTAGGAGCCAACAATCTGCATGTGAGAATAATAAGGTTGAGTTGTTGTAGCCTAACAATAAGTGTTTATAAAAGAGGGTCTAATGTCGAGAACTTATAAATAACCATCATGCGGTTCACAAAATACAATTTTGTTCGACATTTTTACCCTGTCCGGATATCCGGCCAAATTTGAAGAGAACCACCGCACTGTCGGAGGCTGTCTGTCTGTCTAAGGAAAGATCGATAATTTTTTGAGGTTTCAAGCCCCGACGAATCATGCGTAACTGATACAACGATTTCGATGCCATGTACAAAACTCCTAAGGAAAAATACAAAAGACTACATCCAGTTCAAACGAGACTGCAGTCTGTAGCAGTTTTTGAGGGAACTAAAAGTTATCATCAATTTCATCAGAAATAGCAGTCTCGTTTTTTTCAACATATTCTGTTTGCTCTCTTTAAAGAAAAATCCTTTAAAAGTTACATATCCATTTAAAGAAGTCTGCAATTAATGAAGCACTTTTCAGGAGTATATGAATTTCGGAACTTGGACAGATAGTTATTCTCAAAATTATTCAGCCTCCTATATATAACCGAAAAGTCAATGTTGGGGTCAATATATGACTGTAATATTTTCCAAACTTAAACAAGATGAAGAGAAACATTTAACATTTATTGACTGTCTAGACAGAAGCGCAGCTTGTTCTTGAAAATAAACCATTTTGTCCTGTTTATTGATTTACAGTCGTCATCCGAACTATGGTATTGTTGAACTTTGAAAAAAAGTAACTTGAGTTAAAGGTCTTCAAATTATTTCACAAGGAACCCTTTCCGGTTCACAAACTCGCCAATGCACTACAGCAAGTCGTTTGAACGCTGCTCTGCGTTCGGGAGAACGAAGAGTAACTTGGATAGTTTCCCGTCAACGAAAGTTGCTTGCAAATTTGCGACTAGAAAGACTGAAATTAAAAGTTCGTAAATATCGATCTGGTTTTTCGTCCTTCTAAAGTATCTGCGAACAATTAATAATTTCTTTAGCTTCTAAGATTAGGGGTTTCCCACAAAATTGAGTTGTTTTAAAACACATCACCATACTGACTAAGTGTCTAGCGTTTGCAGGCGTGGCGTTGGTTCGGCGATTACCCTCGAGTAGCCATAGAAAAATTCTTCCATTTGCTTTCCGCCGGTTGGTGGAGAGATAAAACTCTGGATCCTAAAATCACGACCAGGTATTTGGCAGTCATGTCATTGTCAGTCATGGCAGTTGGCAAAGCAAAACTTAAAGGTCGCCATTGGCAATGTTGTAAATGATCAGCTATGTAATCGATGTTAAAGCAAATAATGTTTTTGACATTGGGTTTGAAATAGAGAGCTGCAAGAGGCGATACAGTAAGTTTATTCATGGCGAAGAGCCAAAACCATACCTGAAAATTAATTCTGAGGACAATAAAACTGTTGTTGCTAGATGATATGTCCTCCAAGTTTAATCAGCAAGCACATTTCCGGTCTATTGTGGCAGACAAAGATTCTACTTATAACATTTCTTAACGTCCGGCGGTTATGGAGAGACTGAAAAAACCAAATTAATGTGCATCACACGAACAGAAGGGTCACAAGCAATTGCTTTATCTAAGTCTCAATGATTCGTTATTTACGAGAATAAACAAGCGATTACTCGTAAATTGTCGTTTTAATTTGCGATGTATTTTCTATTATAACATGAAAAGAAACGAGCCATAATTAGACGCAGATGGCGCTTCCAAGCATGGTCAAAACTAGATTCGCTCAAATGTCAGACGTAATGACCACTGGAGGAAGAAGTCATAGGACTTTCGACAAACTGGTTGGTCAAACTCATCGGAGTTCTTCAAGGAGTATATTTTAAAAAATTGCCGTACAACTGAACACGAAGCCATCAATATAGGCAGACAAATTTGGACCTCTTTGGCTGCATGATAGTTCTAAATACATAATTAAAATTTCACAAATGTTTGATCGACAGAACTAGGTTATGAGTTTTTACCGCATTTGATCTCTTCAGAATTTAAATAGCACTTCCGCACAACAAGTATCCGGCAACCAGTATGTCATTGCAAAAATTTTAAACAAAGTCAGCTACCAAAGTAGCAGAAGTAACGAAATGTTCTTCTTCATTTCTGCACCGATAAGTGAGGGACATAACTATTGCTATGACTATGACTATGGATTATGGAATGACTACGTTTAGACCTCGAATTTTTACGCATATCAATGACTAATACGTAGATATTTAGCTAAGCAAAACAGAATTAATGGATATTTACCCAGCAGAAGCTACGAGCCACGACCTAGTGGGCGCTGAACGGGGACTTTCGTGCGACGGCGGACTTGCACAGCACCTGCCGTCCGCTCTCCTCCCTTGACCACCAGGGTTCTATGGCGATAGAGCGCTAAGGTGACCGGAGGTTCGCTCGGGCACAGTGGCTGACAAAGCGAGATGGCCTGTCGCGCATGCCACACACGACCTGGCCCCGGCAAAATGTGTCAAAGGAAACAAGGAAAGTTTGGACCTTACAGTAGTAAGAGTGTCCTAAAAGCCATAGCGAGAAGGCGTCATTGAGCTTGACCCCCAAGCCGCCAGCCACTCACCCCACTTACACAGTACTGATTAGGGGACCGAGTTATTTTATCAGTTACCCGTCTTGAAAATCACGAATTTTACCTCGTCGTGGCGGAGATGGTATAGAACAAACAGACTGCTACACAGCAGAATTTACGGATATAAACCAATTTAAGAGAATCGACAACTCTCTGTAGTAAATATACGCGCAATGAATGATCAAATCAATAAAAAGTGATGACAGTAACCCAGATAACCAGCCTAAGGTATCATATGCAGTCTGCACTCCTCGTGTTAACCTGGCGAGCTATAAAATAATATTAGATATCATGTTTTGTTAAGTTAATTGCTGCCACATTTAAGGAAATTATGAGCGCAGATCGAGCGATACTTGAATCTTGATAGACCTCTTTGCAAAAAGCGGAGTAGACCGCATCCCCGTATGCGCGTGCATAGTCCCATTTTAGAATAGTATAAGTCAAAGGTGTTATGGCAGATTTCTGCTAAAAAGACAAAATGGCTTGTGAAATCTGAAAGTTTGTCTGCAAATCCTTAATATCGCTTTCTCCGTGAAGATAATCAGAAGTAATGGGATTAAGAATTTCGGTTCAACGTTGATCAAATCGAGTTTGGCATGTTGTGGACAAATTCCAGATATTTTTAAAATATACATACATTACAAAGACACAGCAACAAGTTCTTTGTCTCAGTTTCTCTGATTATTTTAGTGTTTGTGTTGTAAAACCCCAATTCCGTTTTTTCACTTTATATATTTGCTGTGGTTATTCTGAAATATCTTATTTCTATTGCTATATACACGAGTCCCCCGCCTGTCATTACCAAATGTTCATATTTGTTGCCGTAGTCTTGTTAACGGCCAGTTCGGTCAACAGTGGCGGCGTATTTTTCCGATAAAATCTCGTCCGTCTGTATAAAGACTAAAACGGCTCAAAAGAGCCGGCTCCCTTAAGTGAATCAGCGCCGATTTCTGGGAAAATGGTTTGCTGCTGGTGGATGTTAAGGGAGGTTGCGATAAACTTGCCGACTAATCCGACAAATAGTTTGGGACCTGAATTTTCTTTTAGCATACTAATTGAGGCATTGTGTTCACAGATAAATAAGTGGTTAATCATCTAGAAAAAACACCAGCATGCAACACGACATTGTAAAGCACAGAATAATCCCATTATTAATAAAGTCAAAACAATATTTTATGTGAACAACTACTTTTAGTATACACTAAGATCCTGATAATGTTAAACATAGAAAGGGTAACATTTGTCTTTCTCCAGAAGTCAAATCATAAGAAGTGTACTGTTAATAAAAACGCTGCGGCACTTACTGGTTTCATGTTGACGCTCAGCAATTTGCATCCTTCTAAATTTGCATTTAGTAAGTAGATTAAACCGAGATTGGTGTTTGTTACAGATCATACGAAGATTCTTTGGATAGAAGACGGGGCCGTAACGGCTCCCCGAATTTAGATCAAATCCCTGCGACAAGCTGGTAATAAGACTTTGTTCCACCGGGGGCACGTTGCAAATGACATTTAGAGATAACAAATAGTCAGACTTTGTGTTTTCAAGAGCTCATGTCATGTTGCTTCTTGTTGAAAAAATTATATTTGGCATCTGCTAGGAGGGTTGAAAAACACTTACACAGGTGTTAATAACTTTAGGCCGTGCAACTTAGACCACAAAGTTTTATTTGCATGCGTAAACTGACGGCGAAAACAAAAGACATTAACAACTAGTGGTTGCTGTTATGATTGAGATGGAAGAATAATTAAAATTCATTATATACGTCAGGATGCTGACATTGAATAGTGCCCATCCACAGCCGCCTACGCAAAGCCCACATGGGGAAAATACCTACATAATTAGTGAAGTGTTTCCTTTCATATTCGCGTTTGAATAAAAGTAATCGCAGTCTATGAGCAGCACCTAAATGTAGTAAAATGATTTGCTTGAAATTTAGGCCCCTGAATCATGGAATTTTGGGAGAAAGAGGTATTTTGTCAGTCAGTGCATTTTTTAAATTTTCTAGCGTTTTCAATCGTTTTTGAGCTCTCCAAATATACCATGCCTTCTATCAGAGGAGCGGAAAGCATAGTTGAATATACGGGCCACGTTGCTTCACCAAATTTTCGTTTAGGATAGCAGGTAACACATTTTAGGGTGCATAAGGTGCAATTTGGAGCATTCAGAATAGTTGAATACATGGTTGTAACCTTGAGACAGTTCTTAGTCTAAAGCACCATCTGGTCAAAAGCAATTTTGTCACGGTTGACTTAGTAAATAAGCTTCGCCTGCACTCATTCATGCAAACAAGGCTAGATGCAAGCGCAAGTTAGATATTAGTAAAAACAGCGCATTATTTACGTAGAGCTATGTATTAGTTTATCTAAATATATAAAAATGGAAGTGTTTTTCCGTGCGTTATAAGTAATCTCAAAAAGTACTACACCGATTACGTTGAGCTTTTGACACAACCTTGCCTGCGCATAGGGCTGGGTTCTTTTATTCCTACCTTCATAGTCATGCAGATGGCACGCCTGTGATGGGTAAAAAACATGCTTTTTATCTTGCATAACAACGTCACCTGCTGCGGCCACTTGACCCGCATCCACTCGGACACACGTGCGACCCCCCCTCCCCCAACCCCGAGCCACTTGACCGGCATCCGCTCAAACACACGTGCTCCCCCGACGGCCGCACTCAACCCACCTCAACACCCTGCAGATGCTTGAACATGCGCCCTTCCCCTTTGGGCCGATAGGGCAAACCACACATAGGGAAAAAAAGGCATGCAACTCTTGGGCCCCATTTAAACTTGCCGCACAACACACATAACAGGGCTGTCCTCTCTTCCGCTGGGATTCTCGGGCGTGACTACTGGATGCAGTTAACACCACCGAATTCCCCCCCCCCCCTCCACAACCCACATAATGGGGCTGTCACCCAATGTCAGCCCAGTGTCGTGCAGCCGGGCTTGAGGAGGCCCGGTTGCGGTCACGGCCACCGCGTTCTGCAGCTTGAGATCTGCTCTGTTCTCAACAAAATGAACACGACAAGCTGAGAGTGGCCGATTCAAAACACTTCCTATCTAACATCAGCAAGTACAACGCATGCCTCCAAACGACGTCGTTCGGCGCAGATATCGTGACAGGTCAATTCATGCCGACTTTAAAAGTGGAAGGACAAATTTATCATACACTCGGCTACCTTCTTCCGCCCCAGGCCGGTCAACATAAATTCCTGTAAATGTACTTCATCGGCGATGACAGTGACGAATTGAATGAACGCTGTGGAATTTCCACCGGAATAAAACGGTTCATCGTTTCTCAACCGCAAGAGCTTCTTCATGAACACACAAACTTACTGCGTTTGTTCAAACCCGCAATTACCATGATGCCATCTGATACGCACAAGATTGTCATTCATGCAGAGAAGATGCCTGCTGGACAACATGGATGACGATTCAATGTCCCTACTACAGACGAAGTGGCAATTGTTATTGTCGGAGACCGATTTCAACGCAGTGATATTGTTCTTTATTGGCGAAATGATCAAATGACAAGGCTTGCAGAAACTCATCGGCGCTATGCCTCCCCGCAGTATCTACTAACATTTCGGTATGGTGCCGGTGGGTGTCACTTCAACGTTAAGATGATAAATCCAATGACGAGGAAACGCACATGAAATGCGGCGCAATGAACTACTACTTCTACCGACTTTTTATTCGACAGAATGTACGTAATCCCCTTTTGAAATGCCGTCAATTGTTTCACCATTCCATTGGGGATATGTATGCAAAAATCAAAACAGAACACCTGCTTTTCATTCGCTTGAATTAAACCATGCTGCGCTCTGAAGACTACATTCATTTGCATGATGCAGTTGTGAACGACGGTAATACAAGTAACGTTGTAAGAATAACGAGTTTGTCATCCACATATACAGACAGTTCACGTCATATGTTTGAGTACGCTCGAGGTGCAATTGTTTACGCTTGTCAGTACGTGCCTCCAGACCTACCCATTACACTCACATACAATCCCGCTTTGGGCGATATTTACCAGCTCTTGCTTCCTGAGCTATTGCCGGTGAACAGGTATGATATCACAGCTTATGTTTTCAGGAAGAAACTTCAATCGCTGATGAACTTCATGGTGAAACATGAGGTGCTTGGGTCTGTGAGCTGCTGGATGTATTAGCTGGAATGACAAAAGAGGGGACTGCCCCACGCACATGTCTTGATCTGACTCTATAACAAGATCACTTCCACCGAAATGGACAATGCAATATGCGCTGAATTACCTGACGCCGACGTGGACAATTATTTGCATGAAGTTGTGACGAAGAGTACGATACATGGATCTTGAGGTGCTCTGAATCCCAATTTCTCCCCACCTCCCACCCCCGCATGATAGACGGGAAATGCTGTAAGAGATATCGTCGGACGTTCGTATGCAACACAGTTAACGGTAACGACGGAAGTTCCTTATACCGAAAACGATCAGCGGATGACGTCGGCAGATTGGCAACCGTACGAATGCAAACCGGTGACATATAAGTCGGTAACCGCTTGGTTGTTTCCTATTCGCCTTTGTCTTTAAAAGCAAAAGAAGCTCACATAAACGTGGAAAACTGCAATTTCGGGAAATGGATTAGGTACGTTTGTAGGTACGTGAATAAAGGCAGCGACATGGCCGTTTTCGGCCTGCAACACGAAGGGGGAGAGAGATAGGCGGACATACAACTAGATGAAATCGCATAGTATTGGGCTGGAAGATGCGTTAACAGCAACAAAGCCGTGTGGCGAATTCTTTCATTCCCCATCCATGAGCGATGCCCAGGTGTTGTTCATTTGCAGTACAGTTAGAGAATGAGCAATGCGTCTACTTTACAGCTACAAATGTGCAACAGGTTGACTTAGGTCCACCGGCAACAACACTAACTGCGTTCTACACGTTAAGCCAAACTGACGCATTTGCGAAGACACTGCTGTATTCGGAGGTGCCTACGTAGTACACAGGGAATGTGTGTATAAAATCTTTTGTAGGACAAACGAGGAAATCGAGTGGACGGACACTCCGGCATACTCAAAGGAACTGCGATAGTCAGACTGCACACCGTGCATCCCAGTCTTCGCATAGTGTTGGTGAATGCGCCCGGTCCAACGTTTTTTCAGCAATTGAAACCTGTCAACGGCGTTACGCATGCCACTTTCAGCAGTGCGTGTCAGGCTTTTGATTTACTGGAGAACGAGTAGCAGTGGGATGTATGTATTAATTACGCCTCTAACACGTTCCATCCACATCAAATTCATGCATTGTTTGCAGTCATATTGACCGCATTCTCTCCTTCATCTCCAACAGATTTACGGGAGAAATATAAATCGCACATCCCTAAAGATATCCTCCGTCGACTATGCAAGGAAAATCCAAATACGGCTTTCACAGCAGCAATCTACAGCGAAACGTTAATAGTAATTGGGATATGTGCGTAGAAATCGCGGACAAAGTTCTTAATCAACTGATAATGTCACCGCCAAACCAATCTGCTGCAGCTTCGTTAGATATGGATTTGCGTCATTTGCTAAAACACAACACGGTTTACCTTCTGCCAAGCTTACACTCAAACATTACTAAGCTAAGACTGCAGCAGAATGAAATTTACTATTAAATAATGCGAACTGTCAATAACGGGGTTGTAGGAATCTTTTTCCTAGATGCGCCAGGAGGGATTGGTAAAACATTCCTACCACGACTGACTCCGACGGAAATTCGAGTCAAAAATGACATGGGCTTGGCGTTTGCATCCGTGGAATAGCTGCAACTATGCTATCTGGCGGAAAAGCCGTTCATTCGGCTTCAAAATTGCATTTGAACGTGCAATTCATTAAAATTCCTACGCCTAACATGTCTAAGACATCCGGCATGGGAAAAGTACTGCAGAAATGCAAACTTATTGTTTGGGATGAATGCACAATGCCGCTCAAAAAACGCTCGAGGCCCTTGATCGAACATTGTAGGATTTGCGAGGAAACAGCAGACGATTTGGAGATGCACTGTTACGGCTTGCAGGAGACTTCAGGCAAACACTGCCTGTAATTCCTCGATCGACACCAGTAGGCGAAATAAATGTCCGCTGTCACCAATAATTCCGGAATTCTCGATCGCGACTGGGTGCAGCTAACAATTGTCCCGCCTTCGACAGCGGCTAGAAGGACAATCCTGTGTTTCGCACACAATACATCCAACCAGCCGGTGGCCCCTACCTTTTTTTCAGTTGGGAACGTGCTCCTTCTTTTTTTTCTTCTTTCCCAATTCATCAGATTGAGCCACAGGAACGCGTGGCGAGGTTTAGTTAATGATTTATATAACTGGCTTATGCAAAACCATGCTGCCGTTTATGGAGTGAAGATGGCCATGTTTCGTGCCCCTAACTATTGCTCCAGTTTTTAAATGATCTTCGGTTTATAGGCAACTTTAGAAACTGCACCACATTTTTCCGTTTTGTTTATCACGGTTAGGCAGGGGGTGAGAGTTCGACTACAAATGGTACTCTTCAGAGAATAGCGTGCCCTGCGCACAGCAATCAGCATGTGGCGTATTTTGTTCCATGCGTATGCAGAAAATGCTGACTGTGGTGCGAATCAGACCTCGGTTTCATTGTGACCTGTGGCGCCTCGTCCTCGTACGCGATCAAAACGGATGGCTACGATTTTCCCACGCCCTCACTGCCTTCTGACAAGTTGGCTGGTAAGACCTGGTAAGGGAGGCTAGAGAATGTCTCGGCCGACTGGGCAAGCAGTGGAAACCTAGGCCTCCTGCACTTTTATGGATGCGGGATCATCGCTTCGGCCTACATTGCCAAAAGCGTCGAAATTGAAGACGCATCCAATTTACACGGTATTGGTTGCTGCCTCAAAATTTAGGTCTACCACTCGAGCAGTCAGCTGATGCCCATGTAATAGCATTTGCAGTGGCCGACCAGTTTCGCGATGTAACTCCACTCCCTACATCTTCGTTGTAGTTTATAGTCAACGGTCGAATTCTCCTGGCTAGGAGTGAGATCCTTTGACCACCTCACTCACCGCAGATTGTTGGGGTGCATAATACTCTGACTCGACTAATGAAAAACAAGTGAACAACTGTTCCCGACTGCGTGTTGGCGGTTTGTAAATAGTACGCATTTATTTCGCAGTAGCTGATGGATTCCATCTCAGATATTCATATCAACTTCCGGATTAACGCCGATATTTGAGACCAATACATTCTGCGCCAAAGGAGTAGGTAAAGAAGAAAACACACATAGAGGCGGCTTAGGCTGGTATTGTATTCCTGCCATCTCCATATAGGATGGGACTAGTGGATAACAGTAAACGGGCGCCAGCTGCTGGATCAGAAGAATTTACTCATGTGCGCACATTAATTTCCTCAGAAATTAACCAAGGCAACAGAATTAGTGAATGATCTCCAAAATATTGGTGAATGGCAAAACCGACAGAAAAAGTTATGGTGCGATCCTAAGGCATCCAAAAATACACAAGACAGTTGTCGCACTCGGATGAGCGTCCCTGTATTTTGACAGGTCACTTGGGAATTCCTTTTTCCCACCTGTATTGTAAATGTTTCTAGATATATTTTGCCCACTGCTCTCTTGTCTATTATTATCGGGTAAGTTATACGTCACATATTTTTTCACACATGTTCTTTATGCATCAACCAGAATATAGCATTCGAGTGCATTGTTTACTTCAATGGACAGTCCGTGGAAACAGAAACATCACGGCATTCATCTGTATTATCCGCATTTTTAAAAGTAGGTTTCCTTCATTTGCGACGTGTTTTAAGCACCTCAAAGTACGTTTACTCATTCAAAGAAGCTGAGCGATTTAACAGAAGAGGCAACGCGCATGCATAAAAAAATGAAACTGGTTTATAACATGCGGCTCAAACAAGTAGCTGCCTTTTAACATGGCACTTATTAAGGATTCTGGGATAAACTGATGGCCATATCACAAATTTTAGAATACTTCATACGAACTTTAGTAAACATGCACAAAATTCTGACAGTTCTTTAGTCAAACACAAAAATTAAGGTCATGTATGCCTTAGTAACGACAGAAATGGGGAAGATTCTTAAAGGATATATATCTGAAAAGTTAAATGGAAAAAATATCTCAGTGTGCATTGGGAGTAAAAACGCCTCTACCAAGTAGGTTGCTGCTCTTCTGAACGGACATTTTTAAAGTTCTTTTAAAGCGATATATCTTATTCAAATATTTTCGACCTCTAGCTTTAATAATGCATGAATCCGTTTTTACCTAGCCAATGGCAGAAGTCTGCTTCAGACAACTGGTGTGTGAATGTGCTCTATTATCTGTTCTTCCTCAGCAGTCAACAAGGACTGGGTGAAAAGACACATACATAAAAAGCAGAAAATTTATTCCGACTTCGCTTGTAGGAGGGAAACAACATAGTCGTCAAGTTTATCCCGACACTGGCAATTATTTGGACACCGAGTTAACAGTTCGTGGGTTTTGTCTGGCGGAAAATTCAGAAGATAATTTGGCGAGCATACGCCTGCTTTTGATTAATTATCTTCAGGCATGTACATATGTATGCTATTAAAATAGTGAATCCACAGATACGGGAAGTAGATAATTATACTGTAGCTCGGATTTGGGGAGAGAGGGAAACGCCAAAACTCCAGTCGCCGTCAGGGGAATGGACGACGGTATAGAGAAGGACCCTACTTAATTGTCAGTAGAGTGTGAATCATGTCCTATGGGGTTTTATCCTGGCATACATTTGCAGGCTGTTGCGGAAATTACTTTGCCAACAACAATAACCTCCCCTGACCGCAAACCTTAAGTCAACGCCCGTTATTTTCCGAAATTTACTTTTTGTTTATTGTCTATTTACTACTCTCATGTTCTTTGTCGTACAATAGCGTGGGATAAGACCTTTGGCCTAAATCCACGCAACGTCTGTATTTCCTTTCACTTTGTCAACTTACTGTCTAACGTGCGGTCCCACTCATAAAACTCCTTTTACAATAAATAACGTATGGCACGATCCACAGTCTACTGACAGTTAAGTGGAATTCTTCTCGATACCGTTGACGGGAGTGGTGGGTCCCGGGAAAGGTAATTCTGTGCGGGTGGCTGATTGGGCGGTTTTGAATCATGACAACTGTGGGACCTGTATGAAGTCATTCTGCGCCCATGGGGCGAGTTTGCCGAACCTGATTATAGCTGTCATTGTCGTAGCCAACAGACGCTGTCCAAGTAACTTTAGATAGCTTGAAGGAAATTGGTAAGTCACTCGGAAGTCTCCACTGGCATCTGCACGGTTTTCTGTGTCTACCCTTTGCACGCGGATAGAGCTGTTAATGTTCTTTATTCGACACTTTCCTAATTATGCCGCCAGATGTCCTTTTATTCGTTTGGACAAAGGCCGACGTGTGAGATTAATATACAGTGCGCGGCGGATCTCATAAAATGTTGACCAAAAGTCTGGAATGTGTTTGTGATTTGCGAAGATTACTTAGGTGGGGTTGCAAAATTGACTAACATGCAGCATAATCCTATAGTATTAAGGAATGGCTAGGATGTCGATTTCTAAATGCGCTTCAATTTGACCTCCTGCAAAAACCGCACTCGGTAAAAGTGACTACTTAAGCAGCATGCATTTTTCCTATTGATTTTCAATAGTCTTAAAAGTACAAATATATTTTATAGAAACCAAACACAAAAGTATGCTTTTTTTACTCGGTTGGTAGCCAAACACATTGTCCTTATATTTTATACCCAAAGAAAGTGCATATTAAGGTTTTAAAATGTTTCTTATTATGAGATGTTTAATATCGTACAATGTCCATGCATACAGAACCGCAAATGTCCTTTTAACGATGCTTCTCATGAAATGTACAACACAGTCCGAACCCCTTGCGAAATTTTAGGAACTCACTGTGATATCTTCTTAAAGACATAGAGTGACATATGATTTTCCTTACGCGGAAAGCATGCACCCTGTTGAGTGAAGTCGCTTAACGCTGATGCAATGGCAGATCGGACTCAAAATGAATCGGGAATTGGGAAACATTTTCAAAACCTAAATGCCCACTTTCTTCCAGTATAAAATATAAAGACAATATGCTTGTCTACCAAACAAATAAAGGAAAGCATATATTTATGCATGATTTCTATAAACTACATTTAAATTTTTAAGACTATCGAAAATCAAAAGGAAAAGTGCGTGCTACATAAGTAGTCATTTTTACCGAGTGGGGTTCCTACAGGAGGTCAAAATAAAGTGCATTTAAAAGTCGACATCCTTTCAAGACCGAAATACTATAGGGGTATGCTGAACTTTAATCAGTACACATAAATGTGGTCTCGGCTGATATTTTATCCCCGAACTCTCCATTAGGATGGAACTTGTGGAGAACAGTATACGGGCGTCAGCTACTGTAAATGTGCGTGATACAGCTTAAGTTAGGCGTCTTCTTGAAAGCTCACTTGGCTCGACCCCTCAAAATGCAACCCTGATGAAAGGCCTTTTATTTTCTGCCGTCAGCATCGAGGAGTTCGTGGTCATCCGGCCATGTTTGTAGCAATAAATCGATTAGGTCACCCGTTTTTTGGCAATCTTAAGCTTTCGGTCGGTCAGATTCTTCCTACTTTTTGTCAAACAGCAGACTAAATTACGTTTCACGTTTGGCAGCACGAAGCTCCTAAATTGAGTGTATTGTCCGGACCACGTCTTTTTACGATGGACGCTAAGTTGAGTACTGCCGTCAGGTCTTCCACTCAAAAAGTGCGCCCTTAAATGGAATTCAGCCAGACTGTTCTTCTTCCAGTGTAAATTTTGCAGATGGTAGCGAAGCTTGGCCAAACGTTTATCAGAACTCAGCGCCACTGTGAGTCGGCAAATATCATGGACTGCAGCATTAACAATGTCCTCTGGTAGACGTTGGTTGGCCTTTTAAAACACCAGGCGAATAAACGTCAAGTTGTCGAGATTCAATTTGTTCAGGTTTTTCCCCGAAGACAAAAATCAAGATTGAACATATGCGCAAATTAGCAAAATGGGTGGAAATACGGCAATCGATATCTGGCCGTTAGTTAAATGATAATTATTGGCTTCGTTATGCTAAAACTGCTCTCTAACATCTCATATGAGACAAAAGTGAAAATTAAATACGATAATAGTGCATCATGAAAACAAAAGATCGCCCCTGGGAAAGGCGTATTTTGAGTGTTGAGGTTCCAGAATAGGCCTTAACCGTCCTACCCGAACTACCGGACGGCCCCGAGCATAACTCTTTTCGTAATACGAGCAAGTAGCGTATGGAATATGCCTGGACTGTAGACCACTGCGACGATTAGTGAATAGAATAGCCCCCTCAGCTAGTCAAAAATGTTTGAATTCATTAATATACAAGGAGCAACTTTAGACAAATAACCTGAATGAATTAACGGAGCATTATGTGGTTAAAAGGCGAGAAACCTCTAAATGAGCCGAAGAAAACTGCATTTCTTATCATTTTAAGAAACGTATAATTTTTCTACGTTTTTGTCGGTAACTGCATGCACTCAACCCTGCGTTGAGCATGACACGTTTGAACTCCTTACTTAAGCTACGTTTCTAACAAAAATTATTATCACTTGTTTAGCACAAACCGACTGTTTTTCTCAAACTAGTTTTGACTTACGATCGACCGAATTCCGGCCGCCAGTCTCCACTCCAGTTCACGCTCATAGGTGGGATTGTTTATTTCTTTGCCCTTATCGTTTGTCGGCCTGTAATTAGAACACGGTGGTTTATTCCGCATGGTCCGTCAAATCACTTAGATAAATAATTGTGTGAGAAAATGATAACATGAGAGTCTGGCCTATTGATAGCTGACGTGGCTCAAAAATATAGCAATTAGCTAACCTAAAGGAGCATGCCTTTGCAATTTTGGTATTCTACACAGAGCAAATAAAGTTCTAATGGCTCCCATCATGCCTGTTGGATATAAAGTGAGTGACAATCTCATGAAATGTCGGCTGAAATTCTGAAATGCGTTTTTAAATAGACGGCATTATTTGCTCGCGGTTGTACTACTGGTTATCTTACGGCATAATCCTATAATATTTCAGAATCGGCAGGATGTTAGCTTTTGAATACACTGCCTTTCAATCTTCTACAGAACCGTATTCGTTAAAAAACAGTGAGTTACCGATTCACGCAAAGATGCAAGTTCCAGGAACTACTTCAGTTGAAGAAGAAGAAGAAGCGATCGCTGGAACGAGGGCTTTATTCGCCTGACGTTTCGGGTTCTCACTTGAATCCATCATCAGCTCACCGGCTTGCGCGCTTCCCGAGTGGTCAATTACTTTGGCCAGCCTATGCCTCAGCACGGAATATGGAGTGGGAATGTCTGTGCACTTGTTGATAGACTGGGATCCCGTGAACCATGACTTAAGCAACTCGCGGTTCACGTGATTATCCCCTCTCGCGAGAATTTCGACCTCATCGAACTTGAATGTGTGGCCAGGTCTCGTCGAATGGGCCGCGACCTGAGAGTTTTCGTCATTTCTCTGTACCGCTGCTGCGTGTTCGGCAATTCACGTTCGGAGCAGTCTTCCAGTTTTACCGACGTAGTTGCTTTGTCCGCAATTGCACCAGATCCGATAAACGACTCTAGCTGTTTCTTGTCGTGGCAGTGGGTCTTTTGGTCTCATTACCTGACGCCTCATGGTGGCCTCCGGTCTGTGTGCAACTCCAACCCCAAGTGGTGCAAGAATGTGGCTAACGACCTCGGAGACGTTCTTGGTGTACGGGATCGCTCGCCAGAAGTAGGGGTCGGCACGGTTTTGTCGCTCGTCTCGTTTGCGTATGCACCGGTTGACAAGGTTGCGCGGGTAACCATCTTCTTTGAAAACCCGTCGAAGATATTGGGATTCGGCAACCTTGTCTTCCGGTTCACTGCAGTGCGTCTAAACACGCCGATATATCGTTCTTACGCAACTGCGTTTGCGGCTGATTGGGTGGTTACTGTTGAAGTTCAGTATTTGCGTCGTTTTCATCGCCTTTCTGAACACTTTGGTCTTTAGGCCACCGCAATCTTTGCGACAAACGAGGACATCAAGGAATGCCAACTTGTCATTTTCTTCCTCCTCCATCGTAAATTGTATGTCCGGGAAGACGCTGTTGAGATGTTCTTTGAACGTTAACACGTGATCCCGTTCGGAGACGACAAAGGTATCGTCCACATACGGAGCCCGGAATTTCGGTCTGTGGTGTTGGAAGACCAGCGACTCCAACCGCTATAGGACCGACTCGGCGATGAATCCCAGAATCGGCGAGCCCATTGGTGTTCCCTTCACTTGCTCGTACATTGTTCCGTCAAACTTGAAGTACGTCCTGAAACAGAAGTTTAGGAGCTGAAGGACTTGGGCATGTCTGAGAAGATTCTCCGATTCATTGATTTTGCTTCGTAGGAGTAGCTTGACGATTTCGATTACCAGATCCTGGGGGATAGAAGTAAAGAGGGACATGACATCAAAAGAAACCAGGACTTCATTTGACAAGAGACTTACTTCTTTAAGCTTCTCCAGGAATTGTGTTGGCGAACAGACGATGGTGTCCGAACCAGTGGTCAGAAATTTGAGGCGCCGAAACAGCCATTTTGCCAGACCGTAGGCCGAAAACCTACTAGAAGAGCGTCAGTTTTATGTCCCATGTGGAACCGACCCGGTAAAGACTCTGACACGCGAAATTAATGCGACACTGTTGGCGCTGGAGAACTCGGGTGCAATAGCATCGACCGACAGACGCATGGCGAGAGTACAAGAAACGGCCTTGGTCCGATTCTATGGTCTCCCCAACGTGCACAAGGAGGGCGTTCCTCTCCGGCCCACTGTATCGCTCAAAGGCACTCCAACGTACGGACTGGCAAAATGGCTGTTTCGGCGCCTCAAATTTAGACAACGTTTCTTAAACCTTATTATACACTTTCTGCGAGTAGAAAATATGAAGATAACATGATTCTCTATCAAGTGAGTGAAAGGAAGAATACTTTTGTTCGTGTTTTTCTTAGAATATCTTTGAGTTTGCGAGACCATCGAAAATCAATTCGAAAAATGCATGCTAATTAAGTACTCATTTTTTACCGAGCGCAGTTTCTACATGAGTTTAAAAAGAAGTGCATTTAAAAGCCGACAACCAGCCAAGTCCGAAATACCATAGGATTACGTCGCAGAATAGTCAATATTACAACCCCACCTAAGTCAAAAACGCATTTCAGAATTTTGGCCAACATTTCATGAGATCGGTCACTCACTGTACTATTTAAGTAGATTGCGTTTTTCTCATTGGTTTTCGATGATCTACAAATTCAAATATATCCTAAAGAAACCATAAACAAAAATATGCTTTCTTTTGGTGGCTTGATAGAAAAATGAGTACTCTTTATATTTTAAACTCGAAGGATTACAGTTGGGTTTTAAAAGCTTTCTAATTATAAGGTTTAGTAAGACCGCGGGATGTCCATTCACATAATATCGTACGTGTCTCTTTACCACAGCTCCTCGTGAAATGCACAACATAGTCCGCATCCATTGCAGAATTTTAAGGACTCTGTATGTTATCTTTTAAAAGGTGTAGAAGAATATGTGATTTTGTTTACGCGGAACGCATGCACCTTGTACAGTGTAGTCACTAAGCGCTAATAAAACAGAGGATCAGGCACTTAATTATTCGGCAATAAGAAAACCTTTTCAACCAAATTATACTCCTTCCTCTAGTCTAAAATATAAATATGACGTAATTCTTTATTAAAAAAATAAAAGAACACATAAGTGTTTTTGGTTCCTGGGAACTATATTTGCATTTGCAAGATCATCGCAAATAAATGGGGAAGACTCATGCTACTTATATAGTGTTTTTTACCAAGTGCGGCTTGTAAAGGAAGTTAAAAAGCTATGCATTCAAAAGCTAATATCCTGCAAAGTCCGAAATATTATAGGATCATGCCGAAAGATAATCAGTATTACGACCGCGTCTAAGTAATCCTTCCTAATCGAAAACGCATTTCAGAATTTCAGCCAAAATTGCATGAGATTGGTTACTAACTGTATAAACTTGAGCCCTCGTATGCTTTACAATTAGTAGAAATTTTGTCAGAAACGTGATGAATGTGATGGTTACGTTTTATAAATTTACATTCTTAATTTACTTGAATTGAAAAAAAGACAGTAATGACAGCCTGTACTGTACCTGACATGTTGTTGTTTTTACAAAAGTTTTGGAATCCAGTTAAAAACTAAACCTGATGAAGAACTGTACTGTCTCATTCTCCCCGTTAGTGTAAACGCCCTTTGAAGCTTAATAACGATTAAATAGACGGCCAACACTGAAACAGGCCGTTCTAATCAGTCGCCTGTCTATGCTTTTGAGACTTCTTAAGAAAACTCAAGCCTACGAATGAGCGAACAGCGGTCGCTGGGTAACTCTGCTATTAGTTGGTGACAACTGCATTTCTCAAAAGTCCTCATAATCTGACTTTTGGAAACAAATATACGAGTGTTTGCACCACTTCTTTGCTTATTTTATTCTTAGCCTGCACCAAATACCAATTCGTGAGTAGAATGTAAATTCTTTCACAAGCAGATTTTGCGGCTTTATTATAGACTTTGCCGCTTACTATTTTTTAGAAGTGAACGCTGTATGGCAGTCTGTCAGCAATGTAGAGTGCGATGTGTCCTATTTTAAACTTTAACCTTAGCTTGTAAACACGAATAGAAATCACAAGAATGTTACCTATTAGGCATCATGAATTTATCAACTAGTTCCCGTTTGCACATAAGAGGAGTGACAGATCGACCGTCGCATCCGACGATGTTCACCGTGTGCTCCACAGCAAGATAGAGCAGGCACGGTGACTTTAGTTTATAGGAAATGTAGACTTGCGCAGCATCCACCACACACTCTCCTCCTCCATCACCTGGACCCCGTGTCAAGACAGAGTCAAGAAGAACGGAGGGGGGAAGACCGCAGGTGGACGGCTCGGTCGAGCCTGCACCTTGGCGATCCATCCCGCATCCTCTGACCCACACAGCAAATGACCAGGATTTTAATCGACACTAAAAGGGCTGGTGTGGCCGAAGCCGTCCCTATGCGTGCCGTCACATCTGGCTTGGATCCCATGAAGTGGGGATGCCGTAAATGCCACATTAGGAAGGAGCCTTTACAGCCTGACTCTTAGGCCACCAGTCAGCCGCTCTACACAAACACACATTGGGCCGACTGCGAGGTCCAAGTTATCCCGTCAGTTGGCAACCTTCCAAGCAATGACAGAGGAATAGTAGAGAGAGTTCTTACATCAATTGAGTCAGATGTCCATTCAGCAGCCACAATGGGGTTATAACAAACCCCCCTCACCATATATTATAATTTGCCCCTTAACTGTTATTTCTGAACCTACATGTCAACATTAAGCCAGAATGGCTTAGTAACATTTCATATACATATTCTTGATAATTTACGCGCTCAATATAAGAATACGTGTTTAAACAACCTTGTTCAAAATGTCGTGAGAGGAAATCAAGTAACCTATATTTGAGAAATCGATGAAAACATTCAAAGCTACTCGCGGTAAACTAGGAGACCCGTTGACGAACCGAGATTCTGGCACATATGTTACACATTAAGAGAACATCGGTAGATTATATCTCGGCTTTTTGTTAGTGTTTACATTACAAAGAAGGCAAAGGGGCTTTTAACTTCATTAAACCATGTCAGCCGTTGCAGGTTTGTGGATAAGGAGACATAAGAGTTCCTCCTCAATTATTGAAGGTTTTAAGCTTCATAATTTATACCATTTTCGATACTAAAAATGTAACACATAATCTCGAAGGGCATTTCCCCTACATCTATGTGGTCTCAGTAAACCCATAAAAATACAGAAGCGTCATTTCTATATTAATCAACTGGTAGAACAACATATGCGAATTCAGTAATGTCCTGAGAATTCCGGCTGGAGAGCTCGCAAGTAAAGTTGTAGGCAATTAATGACGAAAACAGATAGACTCCAGTGGCACGTGATACCTAGTTTTTTTGCGCCATATCTGGCGTGACAGCAACATATAGCTTAAAAGTGGAAGGCCACACTTCGGAAGCAAAAAAGCACCTTTCCCTTCGGAGTATTACCACAGCTGCTGCGTGGTAAGGCTTTCTGACGATGAAAAATGTACCAGTGAAATGGATTACCGTTTTACTTTGTGAGTAGTTAGTGAAAGTCAACAGGCACGATTAAATCTGCTGAAGCTTTTACACCAGCAAGGGGTACGCATCAAGTCTCATCTGAAAATTAAAATCCATTAAAGCCCCTGACCTTGCGGCTATATGTCACTAAGGCTATTATGTTTGAAATGTGCCTTCACCTTAACGGGTGTTTGAGTCAAACTCTCAAGTTTCCTTTTGTAGATTAAAACGAATTGCTGTTTTCGTGAGTTCAAAAACACAGATTAAAACCGCAAGTTACTTTTTCCGCCTCTGTGTAAAAACTTCATATTATCGTACAGTAAATCCCTGAGTGAAATTAAAGCCTGTTGTTGTTGTTGTCCAAAACGCTCAGCAGGGCGAATAAAACAATGCGTTTGTTTATCTAGGGAAAGCAAACAGAGCTAATTAGATTGAGAGCCACTAAGCGCCGTTCTGTTCATAATTAAATTAATCGTTTTTTGTCTAGAATCACCCACTTACAAGTGTTTAAAACCTCCTCAAACAGGCTTATTGATCCCAGTGTTTCAAGCATACCAAAGCGAAGTCTATCGACCATTTACAACATGGCGATTGTCCATGTTTATGTAATGAAAGTTACGAAAAGTATATTTCACCATTCTACTTAATTTAACACGTATATCTATAGATATTCTATATTTTATTTTAGATTGTATTTTATTGTATTTTAGATTCGTGGTTGAGTAACAAAGAAGGCTGTAATTTTGAATGCAGTATATCCCCGAACGAGCACAAAAAAGTCCAATGGACTGGAATTCTAACAATGATGCAAGGTACATTCGAATATTCGATACGGATGACAGATAAGACATCAGCCCGAGTATGAGGTTATGGTACCTCATTAAAAATTGACAAAACCACTTTTTCCCTGTATATTTCATCCGCAATGCCCAAATACACTAAAGATGTAGATTTAGCAACACAAAACAAATTGTTAGCTGTGCAAAGCAGGCAGTGAAGATGATGATTACTTTCAAGAGTTTCTAACTTGCAGTCCCTTGAGCTATGTTAAGTCATTGTAGAGATTTAGCATACCTGCTTTCAAAAATCCAACATTTGAGCGGCTAAGGTATTGTAAATTAGGCCATATTAGATGTACCCGCCACTAAAACTATCATCATGGTTCTTAAGGAGAATTTGCATATAGCCACTGGAAGGTTACACAGAAGAATTCAAAATCAAAAGTGATTTTGATTAATAAACCTCGAAAATAAGCAATCGAAGGCCAGATATATTCAATATCCTCCACACTCTCTGGCTGTTAAATTTAGGAATACTTATAAGTCATAAGAACCAAACTCTAAAACATCGCACCCGCTACACAAACCAGAAGGTTAAACTGATGTTTATCTGATTTTTTGATTGAGGTCAAATCAATAAATATGATTTGAATGACGCCCTAATACTTCATACACTTATTTTGATGTTTATTGCAGCCCCAGATACTTTAAAGTTATTTAGTGAACAATAGCATTCAGGATTTTTTAAACAACAATTGATTTGTCTGTATCGTTTTATGACATCTGGAATTGTAAAATTATGGTAAAAGTGAAATAGATTTATATTAAAATTTTGCAAATACATGCATGTGGCATATGTCAAGTAACATCAAATACTAAAACCCACGTTCCCTTCAAGATACAATTTTCCAGAGGGAAAATAGACTTTTGTCTGCTATTTCTCAAAGTCGTATTTTACTAAAATCATCTGATATGACATGCACAAATTACTCGCATATTCCGAAGTACATTAACAATACCGAGAAATTTTACTACACTTGAGTTTGGAGAAAATTAATTCGGCTCATTTTTAAGGATGCCAATTTTAAATGCAGCTGACAAGCCAATCAAATAAAGACACACTCATCAACTGGTAAATGAGAGTTTTCCTTAAAAAAGAAAGATTTTTACGTTGCCTTATCTAGACAGACAAGCTAGAACTTTGAACTGTTCTGTTTGGAAAGTAGGAACGTCAATTTTGAGCTTGCCAAAAACATTTTCAAGTTATTTTCAAGACTTTAAATGTAACAGGTCTAAAATTTATGGGCTAGGTACAGACATTTTGTACCTTCAACAGAACCTGCTAGTATTCATTGTAGTGATTCTTTCCAATATGTTTTTCAAAAATAAATGTTTAAACAATATACTGCATTGCTAGCCCCTATGTACTATCTCACTAATAGAAAACCTACATTTTATGCACTTGTCCAAAGTAGACACTTTTAAATATGTCAGGGCCTGTTTTGAGGCATTGTAAATTATTAAATATTAATTTTCGGTTTTCTTGGAGAAATCAACGCCTGTTTCTAGAAGAAAATAACCTCGTGCAATTGACAAATTTGATATTCAAATGGGTCAACTCATCCTATGGTATGCATAAAAGCCTGACGATTCAAAAATGAGTTCTAAGAAATGTTTCATATGAAACTCCGGTAGTTTCTTCCTTTATACACAAACATTTGCTTCTAAAATGAACTAAAATAGAAGTTTTATAAGTCCACACATTAGCCTTATAGTTAGTCTGTTCACTTGAGCGTTTAGTTCTTTCACAAGGGTCCTTCACGTTTGCTTCAGTTAATTATGCGGCCCACTGGAGCGTTGTTGCATCCTCTTCAGGTAACTTTAACAGTCCAATACTGATATTATATTTCTTTCAAAAGGTTGAGGATCTCAAAGGTTTGTGTTTTTCTCTGTCAGAGTGCCAAAACAAAGTTTATCTTACTTCGTTGCAGTATGATATAAGCTGGGTATTTCGCCGCATCTCACAGATTTTGGTAGATAATGAAGAATGGATTCCCTTATATATGACTGAAAGTTGGTTCAAGGTCTTAGAAAATAGCGTGCAGTTCAGTTGTTTGACAGGAAAATGCGTCTATTTTGCTAACAAAATACCCACTAAAGTATTCTGCATCCTTTGTAGTTATTATTGTTTATGTCTTCGCTAAATTTCCTCCGCCTTTTGTTTGCGCTTCATGAAGCGACGTCACACTTCCAGAACTTATAACGGAATCACCAGGAGAAACAAAGGGTTGAAACAGCAGAATATTTCAGGTAAAATATAAACCTACCGATTGCAAACGAATAAGCAACATATATGTCTCCCCTTTCATACATTATAATGTAGGCAAAATGAGATTATCCATAAAAATTATTTTAGATAATGCCTAAGATAATTTATGCAATCTTTACAAATAAGCCACTGTGAGCGCAGGGACGGCGACTTGCGCGTGAATTGGTTAATAGTAATAGCAGAGGTGTGCAGCATTTGCCACACTTTCCTTCCTTATCCTCCTGGATCCGGTGGCAAGACCAAGTCAGGACGACCGGAGGCGGTATCGGGCGCACTGACTGATAAACATAAATAGTCCGTCTCCGCATGTTATACATGTCTGGTCCGCTCATGATGGACCGAGTTTTTTTCAGAAATAAGTAACGCTCGATTCGGCCTTTAACTGAGTGTCAGTGCATGGAGGCCACATTGAGGGGCCATTACAGCCTGACTCTCTGTCCCGAGAGGAGGGCTGACTTACCTCGTCAGTTGGCAGCCTCAGTCACGACTTCGCCGGTCTGTGATAGTTTGGAATCGCATCAGATTGTTTTTAGGAGGGAAATGCGCCGACTAGCCGTAGGGTCGGAGTGATAGGAGCCTAATCTCACTCCCCCATCCTTCCGTAAGCACCAGTATACTGCTCGATCCGGTCAGCCATCTGATACAGGGATGGGGCGCAAGTGACTGGTGTGACGTGAGCCTGTGCCTAGGGTTTCGTTATGCCATGTGCGAGCCTTGCGCAACCCAATCAACGCGGGTTGTGTTCGATCTGGTTCCCGCGTAGGTCAAACGTATCCCCGTGGCCCGTTGCATGAACAGTTCTCCTAATATACAGTGACAATAAAATACATGGTCGGCTTTTCCGTCATGTGTGTTTTTATCTCCGACTATCTTTGTCCGTCATTCTACTTGTCAAATTCGGCTGCCTGATTACGACTGATAGTGAGAGTGTTATTTTCCTTGCATGGTATATTCTGGTTGCTGTAATTATGCAGGGCATCCAGAGCTGACATCGGCCAGGCTAGTTCATCATTTATAATCATTCGTCAGATTAAATGCTTAAGAAGTAGATACGGCTTAGAAGATCACTGTTACTGGATCGCTGAATCTTAGAAAAGCCTTACGGGCTCTAAGTTTTCAAATCGTTTAATGCACAACATCAAAGAGAAGTTCGGTTGATTTGTCGAGCTAGTCGTGGATGTTTTTTTATTAATCTCCTTAGTCTCATTGGCAATATATTGCAGGTACGAAAACCTGCATTTTTAGTCCTAAACTCAACGAACGACATTTGTGTCTCTCTGAATCCCCCTGATGTCTTATTGGTTTACTATACAAATCCGATTCACGCCTGTGTACATTAGAACGTCAATCGTTTATGGGTATGGCAAATTTAAGAAAAATATCGAGTAAAAAAGAGATCAAACATTTACCGATAACGGCAATCCTACGTTAAAATGCATTACCTTAAGTTTCGAGATAAAGCAGTCGTTATCATCCTACAGAGCGGTGCGCATTCAGGATGCATAATCCTTTTTTGAAAATGCGTTCAGCGACCGAATTATGGGACAGGCTAGTCCTAATGCGCCGTCGAGCTCAGTTTAGAGCACTCGCAGACAGTCGCACAGTGACCAAGAGTATATGCCGAAAGGAGTCTTGGCAAAGACAAGGCAAACGGAGATGGCCATTCTGGTCTAGTTAGCCGTTGTCAAACAGATTTAGCCAAGTTCAGGTTTTGCCGCAACTGAATCTTGCGTTTGCGTTGTCTGAGTCGTTCAGCGTTGTTTAGTCCAATCAGCTTACGATATATTCTAGACGTATTGTAAATGAAGGGTCGGTTTAAAGCAGGCAGTCGCATATGGACCAGAAATATGTACCGAAAGGGACCTGGCGATGACTGATAAGTCAAAATGGCTATCAAAATCTCTCACGTAGTCGTCTGGACATCTTTCAAAATACATGCATACTTTTAAAATATGAAGCAGTTGATGATCTGCTGAATCGACCGCGTTGTGGATGTTATTAATATATTTAATGTTCATCATCGAATTTTAAATATCCATTAGCATTTAGATTCTTCAAAAAACGGGCGCTACTTTGGATACCTTCGAAAGTCGATTAGTGCGACATCCCGTCGGATCACCGTCGTTTTATATTAAGGCAATATCGTAGCAGTGTCGTTTCAGAATCTAGTTGATATAGGCTAGGATGACTAGGAAAGTATTGAAAATGTAAGACCGTTAACTTACCTACTTATTTTGATAAAAGTCAGTAGATCTACTCAAAACTTCATTGTAATTTTGAGTCGTACGTTATACTGAAAACAATCAATCCAGCATGGGTCCCGACACAAGTATGGAGTTAATTTACTTGCATCATAATGGACGATATAAGTCGGAACATTTCGTTTAGCGTAAAAAAACAAATCACATTCAAATTGCCAGGCGATTTATTTTTTACATCTAATTTTGCAGCCTGTTCGCGGCACCAAATGGAGGAACTCAAGGAGTAAACTAGCCTGTATGCTGCTGTGTTTTATTTATGGATGTCAGATTCTAATGTGTATTTTAAATTCAGTAATTTCGATAATATTATACTCGCAATTTCGACAAGACCACACCACAATTCTTTAATTCCTAAGCATCACGGGTGCTTTAACTTTACTTCCTAGCCGTTACTTCACGGAAATCAGCAGTTGCATTATCGAAGACAAGTGATGATTTTTACATATCACTTATTATTAAGGTCAGTTTACAATATCTGATGACCTTTGGGCATGGCAGTCAACTATATTTTAGCGCCAGGGGCTACCATTCTTTCAGCAGAGGTACTAGCTTAAAACCCAGACACGCGCCTTTCGCCAATATTCCGCCGCTGCATGGCACAGCTGCGAGGGTTTCGGCTATTCGGTAAGTTCCTCAGCATTCTCCATATGTTTTTGGTAGATACTCCAGTTTAGAAATTGTTAACTTTTAACATCCTTGGAAACTAACTACTAATTTTGAGGAGATCAGTGTATACTAGGGTCTACAGGCGCAAAACGAAATCCGATGCATAAATATTCAGGCCGAGGTCCGCCCGCAGTAAACCAAAAGCGGAATTGTTCAATATTCAAATACGTCACCTATTTTCTGGTTAGTTATTAAGTAGACGATGCCCGTTACGGCGATGTTTTAGAACTTTTTAAGCCAATCCTGGTATAGTGCCTGGTGTCTTTATTTTAATCATATTCTGAAAGATTTTTTATGCACGCAAAAGCAAGTGCTCTAAAGTAATAATCCAAAAAAGACCATATTGGATAGCGACCTTTGTTGTCTAACCGACCTCTCACATTCAGATGTGCAGTAAAATGCCAGGAATATTTTGGGAGACTAGAAATGCCCGTATAACTTTTCCTTAATGGTATTAGTAATCTGTCTTAGAAATGCCGATTAACAACCTGGGAGGCACCTACATAAGCTGTTTTTGCTCATCTAAGATGCTTGTCACTAGTTTTTACACACTGTGATTTCCAGAAAGGTAACATTTATTTGGCAGATAAATTATGTGGCCGGCTGCCAGTCGACAAGAACGAGTCTCGGATCTAAGTTGCATACGGAAACTACATGTGAATTTCCTTAAACCATGTCCTCTATGAGGACGATGTTATAAAACTAATGCAAGCAAGGTCAGCTCAAGGGTTTGCAAACGTGTATTGAGATTGAACGTATGTCTGTCGCTACTATGTAAATGAAAGCCGGGTAGAATAATGAGATGCACAAAGACATGCCGCATAAATTGACAAAAACAGATCTTTGTCGACTATACAGTGCCGTCGATGTGTGATTTGCGTTATTGCAGACTGAATAGCAATACCGACAAAGACAACGGGAACAGGATCGCCAGGTTATGACTTATCAGCTGTCATCAGCCAGCCGTACCCAGGTCACGATTTGCAACCCTGGAGGTTCGAACCCGCGACCTATCATTGAAGTCCAACGCCCTAATTTCGGCCTACATTATCAGCCACGCCGAGGCTCTTTTCCACATTAAAGACCGATTTTTAACTCATGTGAAGCTGTTTTCAGCAAAATCTATTCTAGAGTGCCAAGTGAGTTTGTGAGACTGAAAGGTTGATTGAACAAGAGGGATGAAAGGGCTCGGTAGCAGCGGAAATCATTACTCAGAAAAGTTTCCAAAACACGTGCACAACAATCGCTTTGGAGAGGTCATCTCAAGGACTAAAGTGTGCATGGGAAAAGGCTGGAAAATCAATCAGTCATTGGAAGGAATATCTCCAGCTTCCAACCGGATAGCCTCTTCTGGAAGGGAGCATTAAGGAAACCCAATACGTGTTTTCAGTCGAGGATGCAGATGACTAGTCATTCAGCTTGCAGTCTCACTCTCCTGTCACAGATGATAGTGTTCTGAAAAAGTCAGCAGCGTTTGTTTAATAATAATCTGCACAATACCTAAAAACTTCGGGCGATCAAGATCATTGGCCATTGTAAACTGAACTTCTTTTGTGTTAATTCTGATTAGCTGTACTGGCGGCTAATAAATGAGAGTACTTCCATATCAGATTGCCTTGACTAGTTGCACTGTGCAATAACAAATATTAACACCTCTCGTTCGACGCCCGAAACGGTCGGCACAGGAATACGAACCGCCCCCATACTGCAGGTGACGCTACGCTAAGTTCCATCTTCGTCCTAATCCCAACCCTTATTCAAGCCTTCCCATCCTTAATCTTCATTGGAATTTAGGGTGAGGCCACCTGTTATACGTAAGGGTCCATATTTCTGTCATACCCAATCGAATTTATTTAAGCTCCCCAGGCGCCTTTTAATCTTCTCTAGTATAATACTATTTAAAATAACACAGTTTCACAAACTTACTCGAAATATGTGCTGGTTGATTCATTAAGTAACCCCAAACATCTACATGACTATGTACATTATACGTAAAGTCATGGATGCCTATGTCTCAAAAAACGCCCAGCGAATATCCAAAAAAGATGAGGAAGCTTCTGGGCACACGGATTGAAGATCATCACACAATGGTAGGGGCACTCACCGTCTTTGTCGGTAATGTCATTCTGATCGTCACACATTCAGTTTATTGCACTTTCTATAGTATTTCTGTGAAACAGAGACTTGCATATGCAGGTAAGTCGTAATTGCATGCAGATGCGTGCCCCTTGTTCCGCACCCACTGTAAAAGTTAAATTTGCTTTTTGAGCGAATTATTGTCACTGTTGTTAAGCACCACAGAAATGTTCTCTGTCAAAACTAAGACTGAACTCTATTTGCTGAGCACATTTAGCACGACAGTTAGTCTTAAATAATCGCGCACAAACATTCAAGTAGATATTATTTTCCCTGATTATGCGCCTATATCTGTATGCTTAGCAAGCTTAATATAAATAATAAATATGCCGTAGTATATGGGAGACCTATCCATTTGACTCGAGGTTTCGCATTATGAGTTTAGAATGATGATAAACCTTTTGTTTGTTCGTAGCGTCAGTCATCAAAAACCTATACAGTGTATCCGGATGATCTGCTTTCGTGTGCATTTTACTCAACGATTTGTAGCAGAAAAAATCGAAAGTCCCAAATCTGGAATTTCGACCGTCGTATCCGACGATATTCACCGTGTGCTCCACTGCAAGGTGCAGTAGGGACGGTGTCTTGTGCGTAAATTAGTTTATAGTGAGAGCAGACTTGCGTCCATCTACCACACATTCTCCTCCTTCCCACCTGCGCCCGGTGTCAAGACACAATCAAGAAGACTGGAGACGAGAAAGTGCACAGTTGGCGGGCACGGTACCACAACACCCCCGGTCCACAACAAGCACTTGGCTACGATTTTAACCAACGGCAGCACTACAACGGGTCAGAAAGACAAGGAGGGTTAGAGATTCATGCTCATGACCCATATACACAGGGGAGCGCGAGTGCATCTGCCAGCAGGGTACCAGGTGCCAGAGGGCTTCCAGCACGCAATAAACTGTGAAACCCATGGTTTGCTGGTCATGGCATAGCAAATGCCTACATACCCTGAGGCTATGTCTAAGAGTTATAACATGCCATGACCATAGTCAAGGCGTACAAATTCCAAAGTAGTTTAGCTGACCCGTAACCCATTGTAAACGAAAGACTGAAAATAACGTCTAACTGGTTTTATGTTGAAAGAAAAATCAATCTTCCTACTCTCTCTACCCACCGACCCCTTTGGACAGTGCTCCAAGCTCAGGCATGTTATTATGAACGACTTAGGTTATCGCTGATTAATGCAGCGTAAAAGGCTGAAATTACCAGTTGTTTGTGACTTATTTTTATTGCTAACGACAGAAGAGTTTTCGTTTGTCAAGGTATTTATTTTGTTTGGAGTTGTGTCTTCCAAATGAGAACGCATAAGCTAACACGTGTGTAATTCGTATAGATCGTCTGCGCTCGGCATAAAAGCCTTTTTTGTCGGGAGATTAGATGCAAATATTAGAGTTAGAATATTCCAACTATCAAGTGGAGTCACAAATTGGTAATAACGTTCAAATATGAAGTGTTCATTCTGCTTCCGCTTGTAGTTTTGCAGAGTCAATATTTTGAGAGAGCCCATAAGGCACAAGGATGCGAGTGGGTTACATAAGAAGGATCGGTGAGCGCCCCTCTACCACCAATAGTTCAAAATTATCCGCACTCACTTCTTGTGTCTGGAGTTCCTTCTTTGTGAAGCGTCGTTCCTCGTAAAGACATCGTCATTATACTTAGTTCGTGCTTGACGTCTCATATTCTAAAATCGTTGTACACTTCATTGGCGCCGTCACTTATATCAGCAAAATGTTATTGGTGGGAGCGGTTTGTGAGCCTCCAGTACACCGAACAGGTGATTTGTTAATTATAGGCCCAAACAAGCGTGCAGAAACCGTTTTAATGTCATAACATTAAATAAGTAGGGGTCAAGGCCATGTTTTTCGCCGACGATATTTTGTTTTTATGGTACTTTGCTCACTCACCATCTAGTAGTCAACTATAGTCAGAGAGGGAACTCCCATGAAATCGAAAATATGTACACCTTCTCTAATGCCGGTGTATGCAGACATTTACTTCTCCAACTGCCTGAATCTATCTGGTTTAAGTCTGCCCATAAAGAAAGTCCAGTAGTAGGTGACCTGGCATAGTTGTAACTTTTCGTTAGAATACTTAAAGTTATTCATTGCGTATCGAGTTCGAATTTGCGTTTTGACCTCGTTTACAGCTTAACCATACAAAACACCAGCGGCAGCATGAATTACGACGCCATGAATACCATCACCTTATTGATTTTATAGCAACAAAGAACTTTAAGTATTCCCCGAAAATACGAGCGCTCATGTCTAGAAACAAAGAGCGTTCACGGTGAAACGTTTTTATCATTTCGTCTGTTTTTGCAATTGGACCCACTCACTCATCAACACAGGTCGATTTTTTCCAAACCGCCGTTGTTTACATTAGTGGTCTTTGCTCCTTGTGCGTTAACTGATGCCTAACGTGCGGTAATTTTCACTGCTGAATGGTACGTTTTTTATATTGTACTAAAAGAGCCGTATCTTTCCTTCAAAGCCAAGGCTAAAAACGCGTTTTCGTGAACGCAGAGGCAGTTATTTTGTGGGAAAAATAATTTCAAAAGAAAAGAGACGCTGGTTCCGCTATGCTTCAGTAAATGATGGTTGACCGGCTATCGAAGTTTGACTCGCAGATCCCCTCAGCGAATTTGTGCAAAAAGGCAAAAATTCAAACAACCACAGTGAAAAAGGATTAACGGAATTTAAAGGTGCTTCTTCTAGCTTTGAGAGGCGACTGGATAGTATCTAAATTTTTCGTTCCTGCTTGTAGCCTTGTTCAAATTTAATCATTAACCTAGCATGGAATTAAGTTCTAGGTACTTCCGGCATACTTTGTCATAGTACTCAGGTCTCAATATATGACATTTTTGTTAGAAGCACTCGAGTGCCTGAAGTCAGTTAAGTTTGTTTATAGCAATTGGACAACAATACCAAATTTGTGAGGTATCGCAACTGTGGGCTTAACATTATACTAATATTCAAACATTTTAAAATATTTTCTGGTTTAGTCGACGAGTGCACTGGCGTGTTGCTATTGGTTAAAAACAAGCCAATGAGCTTACAGCTAGATATAACGGTACCTAAGCTAAACGGGAATCTTACTTATGCAGCATTTGACTGCACTAAGCAAGCCTTCAATGTGAGTCTCAAAATGACAAGTAATAGCGTTATCTTTGCAAACGAAGAAGTCGTGTCTGCCGTGTCATTAATGGCTTGCACCGTTGTCATAGGAGGAATAGGAAATCTTCTTGTTGTTACTGTGCAGCTCCTCCAGACGACATCACTGGGTGCAAAATGGAATAGGAGGCAACGCCAACTACAACTACGTTCAGAAGAGGCGTCCTCAGACTTCGGAGCAGTTGGCGATAAAACGATTGATTTTTTTATTCTAGTCCTCGCCATTTCTGATTTATTTGTCTGTCTTATAATAATTCCATCTACAATCACCATGGAACTCATTTCCTTCCGAATACAAAACGACATACTGTGTAAACTTTACTATTTATTATTTGTCACCAATACAACATTTTCATCTCTACTTATATCAGCAGTCGCCTTGGACAGATACTTATACATTTGTCATTCCCTCAAGCATATTCTTACTCTCTTCCGTGCAAAAATTCTTGTTCTCTCGTTGGCCATATTTTCTCTGGTAATCGGTAGCATGGCCGGGTCTGTTGTTTCTTTGAGGCTTGTCCACGGAAACACTACGGATTCGACAACAACTGCACCTACGTCGACAGAGGAAGTGTGTGAGGAAACAGAGTATGTTTCAAATATAACGGACTTTCAGAAAACATTTACAGTAATTGTGAGACGTGTCAATCACGGCAGCTTCCTTGTCTGCATTTTAATTGTGACAATTCTGTACGCTTTTGTCTTCTGGGCTATTGTCACCGCCCACGCTCGAAAGCAGCGTTTGGTTTATGTTCCCACGAGAAATAACAAAGAACCACAAGCAACCTACGAAGAAAGGTTCAACCCGGAAAACGTTAAGACGCATTTCTTTCCGACTGGAAACACATTGTCTCCAAGACGACAACATCGTGGCCAAAGGAAAAACTTGCCCAAAAAGGTTATTCATAGAGCCCACTGTACCTTCCAAAATTTCCGGTCAGCGCTGATGCTCTTTTTAATAGCTCTTGTATATATCATCACATTCGTTCCATCATTGATTATTGCCAACGGATGGATTCCCCAAAATCTGGTCCTGCTCTATCTGTACTACGTGAATAGCGCCGCGAATCCGTGCATTTACGCGGCGTTCAGTGGTTCATTCCGAAAAATGGTAATTAGACTATTTACGGAACCATTCTGTGCCCGAAAAGACACATTTTATCATACCCCTGTTGGCCGTGAAGCAATGAAACGACCTGGAAATCAGTGTGATGTTCCTTTATCGACTCCCGCTCAAAGGGTCAACAGGCAGAATGGACTTTTAAAGGATAACGGAGCCGACTTGATGAGACAAGCGAAACCATGCCCCTCGGATGACAAGAAGGACACGATATCTTCCAGTCAAGGCCCAGCAGAACAATCTGAAGTGAAGTAGCACCGTTCATTTGACCAAAGTACCCCAAACTGATGGATGAAAGAGCATAATTACTCTGTGCTACAGGCATGCCCTTCTGAAGCTTTTTGTGGTGTTCATGTCAGTTTCCTTTTTGAATTATTCAGTTTTATACAAAGCGAACTTTGATATCGGTCTCTTGGAGTATCTGATTGTGTAGATCTAGTCATCCGTGTTGAAGTGAATTATGGGATGTAAGCATCGCGGCGTTCATGCAAATTTGGCTAAGACAAGGTTTTACATTGCAACTTTTAATACGTAGTTATTACACAAAAATTTAATGAATGCATAAAGTAAGTCGAATTAGTTTCGATATTATACTTTCAAACATGATGAGCAAAAATTAGTCACAAGTGGTGGAGAGAGGTGTGGCCATCACAAACTAGTGCAGGGTTCACATGCAGCTAATGAAACTTGAATTATCTTTAAAACAGTTATGCCTGGAAAATTTTCGTCTTGATAAAAGTGCATACACTAGCTTGTTAAGTGAGGTATTTTTCGATTAATAAGCAAACAGGTGGCTAAGTAGTGCTAATGTTAGTAACCTCCGTGATAATGCACGCCTTTGCGAGATGTTGCAGTGTTCCCGGTCAGAAAAGCACTTTTTGCGCTGACAAATTGGTTTAATTCAAAATAAAATTTTAAATAATTGCCATAGCTCTCTCCCATAAAAACATCCAGGACATGTGAATTCTGTCATTAAAAGGGTCTTATCTCGAGGAGTGGTAAAGCTTTTTAATTAGTATAAGTGCAGTTAAAATTGATTTGGCGTTCTCTACTTAATCAAATATACTGAACATTCTTGGGCTCCAAGAATTTTGCTCCCGTCGGGCAAAAATATTGTTTGTTGACAAGCGGTTATCAGTGAATTGTGAACCAGGCTTTGAGACTTTTATTTAAAATACTTTCTAAGGAACTGTTTGTGAGTACTGTTTTGCTCATCAAACCAAAAAATGCTCAAAATTTGCAAGTTGATTGTGCTGTAAGTAATCAAACCCTGACCAATAACTAATCACTTAAGGTGTTGATAATACGGAAGAACGGTCGAAATGTGATCTTTATTGCTTCACACAATTCCTCAAGACTGTGAAGTTTGTTGCGAACATAGATGCTAGAGTTGATTTTACCTTTATTCCTTTATGCGAGATGCAGTCTCTAGCCCACGCCACGGATCGAATTGTGAAGACGGGAAGGATATGAGCAAGAAGCTATTACTCAAGAAGCGGAAATGATCTGTCCCGATGCGTGGTACAGGTTATTGATAGCGGCCAGTACACTATGGATTACCTGTTCAGCCTCCCGCATCCTTGCGAATAACATTCTCGCTTATGGAAGTTCGACTATAGTAACTGATACGGGTGGAAATCTGTTTCAGCTGACGTTAATTATATGTGCCTGGTCTTATTACTTCCAAACAGATTCCCGCAGCATTCCACTGGCACTCTCGCTCAACATGCAGCATGACAAATGGCATGTGAAAGTCAAAATAATAGGAGATAAGTGCGAGCGCAATGCATGATGGAGTTGTATAATGCCCGCACTTGTGCCATACAGGTCTAACTGACAAGTCTCGAATCTTACACATGTGATCCAGGTGTAAATAAAACCTAATTCTCCGTCTAAGTTGGGCTAAAAGGGGCATAGGTAGTCAGCCGATTTCTAAGCCATGACTGCTATCAAGTAACGTCATTTTAAGGCTTTTTGATTTTTGCAATAGAGAAATAGGCGCATGTTAAGAGCTAAATGGGACGCTTTTCTTCTTGCGCTTCCTAGTTATGATGACCAGACATGAAACTGAACTCAGTTACTGAAGTGGTGAAACCATAGTTAAACGCACTACAGACTAATGTGGATCTTGAAGGGCAAAAGGCAGTTCAAAGATTACATTACAGGGGTTATTTAAGTTCGGCCGCATTGCATGGAGGACAAGCCATCTTGTCATTTGGCGGCTTACTAGGTTGTTTACTCCACCCAGCCGAGGTAATTTTAGACGCGTCAAATTTGCTATAAAGAGCAGAATGCTGGATTAAAAGTAGAAAGCAATCCTTGAACCAGCCTTAATGTCACTCAAATTTTTCTACATAAGTGGCCTAGCTAAGCCTTTTGACCGATTGGAGGGCATGTTGAGGACGTTGTCTGCCATATTTCGCCTGTACTACGATTGTCAAGACTCTACACGGACTCAGTGCAACCAAATCCAAATTATCCCATGACTTTGTGCACAGTAGGTGGGCTAACTCATGAAATGTCAACCGAAATTCTGAAATGCGTCTTCTTTTTGGAAATGTAAATTAAGTAGGGTTGTAAAACTGATCATCCTGCTGCATAATTCTATAAAAATGCACTCACCTCAGAATTCCGACTTTCAAACAAACTTCCTTCCGCCTGCATGCAAAACTATACTCCGTAAAAAATGGCTACATGCACTTTTCTCACTGGTTTTCGATGTCCTAGATTTTTGATTATAGCCCTTGGAAAATATGCATAAAAATATGCATTTTTTCGCCCATTCAAGAGAAAATTACGTCTTCACCAAATTTTAAACTCGAAGTATACGTATATCGCAGTTTTCGAAAACGTCTCCAGTTCTCGAATAATTCTGAACCCGACCTGCCGTTATACTTGCATTCAGGCCTTTCAAACTAAAAGCCGTATATTTTCTGTGTACAGAAAACCACACATTTCTCGACGGTATTAAGAAAAGGCTATAGAGAGGTTATACAATTAAGCACTGGATTTGGGCCATATTGTTAACTTTATGAGTCAAATCGGCAAATGCGGAGACATGACGTTTTGTGAACGGCCATTTCACGGCAAAAAATCTTACAATTAGAAACCTTTTTTAAAACCGAATTATGTCCTTCCAGGGAGAATACAATTAAAGAGAAGACGTTATATTCTACCGAATGAGCAAAGGCAATTTAAAATTGATCGGTACGATGATTATATTGCCTAGTATCACAAATATTCGTAAAGAGTGATTCAAATGAGGGTGTTGACTTTTAAATAAAATTACTCCTACTGGGCTTTGCGAGTTTCGTATACAGATCATCAAACTAAAGTTCTTATATACGCATCCATTTTTTAACTATATCAGTGATCTCGGAAAACACAGCCAGGGGCCGGACTCATGTAGGCACATCCGAAATTCTGAAATAATTTTTAATATGGAGGAACTTCTTAAGTGGAATTGCAATATTGGTTATCACATCATACAACCCCGACAAAACTTAGTCGGTCCAAAATGCAGCGTTCGAGTGCACTTTTTGGCCCCCGTAAAATCTGCATACAGTAAAAAAATGACCGGCTAAGTAGTAGAATTTATTCCAGTGACTTAAAAAAACAATATAAATCTCAATGTTTTGCTAAATCACGTTTAGAAATATCCCATTTTATGCCTACTTCGTAACAAGCAAAATCTTCGGCAAACTATATGTTTGAAGAAAGAATATTTTTTATTGAAAAAGAACGTTTATAATTATGAAGTTTTCTAAGATCGTGAAATATCCACTCAGATAGCATTGTATCTGCCTATCTGTTAGTGCTCATAATGGCGGGTACTGTACAGTCAATATGATTGTAAAATTTTATGTGTCCTATAGAAATGTATGTTTTCCTGACAAGAGAGTTTCCATTGTTTTCTTATGTGACCTAGCAATTTCTCTTTGTTAAGAGTAGTTATTTATAGTGAATTATATGAATGCTTCGTGAAATCATAAATAAGGCCAGTGCGAATGATCAGTACTCCTGGCTTCATGGACATGTGCGTGATTTTATATCATTTTTGCAGTTGACGGTACTCTTATAATATTTTCGATCCGGCCAGTCAGTTTGAGCGCACGTTGTATATTATTTTGCCCCTATGGATCCGATATTTTTTCCGCGCTCCAATGTTCCGTCATTCGTGTGTTTTACTTTGACGCCTTTGCATCCGGACACCATCGTGCACGTGTGTTAGGATTATATGGTTGAGGTTATAACAAGGCCTTATGCTTATGGTTAGGTTTAATGCTGGTGGGTGGACATTGGCAGCTGATTTATGTTAGGGACTAAGGGATCCGTTTAAAAATGATGGCTGTGTGTAGTTCTGTGCCAGAACCTAACGTATGCCCGCCCTTTACTGTTCCTCATTACTTGGGGAAAGCGTGCACTGTTTGAACAAAATGTCCTTAAAAATGCAGTTGGTGATGTATTTCGCCAAGTTTAAACAAGTCTTAATGGCGTTAACTCGTTTTATGGAAGGCTTTACTGTCTTCGCGTGCGCAATTTATATAAACCTAGACTCTTTTGCTTTGGGTCAACTTGATTGAAGGTTACACGATAAATGCTCTCAAATAATGTTCAAAAAGTCGTTAGTTTACCTGTCTTTATCTAGTCCGACGTTTAGGAAATAATGTCTACAGACAAGTGAAAGAAATGAAATTTTACAGTAAAACCTATTCAGTTTTAGAAATGTCACTTTGAAAACTCATCTTCGTTACAGTTGCTGTTTCTTTTATAGAAATAAATGTGTGCGATAATTTCTAAAGCGATATAAACTGAATTAATACGACGCTGTTTAAGTAGCTTCCGAAAATACAAGGGTCAACACCTACTTGAGCGGCTTATTTATTTTGATTAAAAGTTCTGCTGTTGATTTTCAAGATAATGGTTTAACCACCATTTTGGAGGCAGCACACGTGGCCCTTGAAAACACACTTGAGTTACGGCATTATCTTGGTTCCTCGCTCTGTACAGGTTGCCATCTGACGGTTATCTTTTGTTAATCTGAGTGTGCGAGCTTATATTTTACCGTGAGTGCATGTCAAAAGCCGCCGCATAAACATTTAAATACTCCCCAGAACTAAAGATAAATATCTTTCCTCAGTGATTTACATGCTTTTTAGGGAGCAAAGCAAATTATTTTGTCTTAAAAGAGAATGATTTTTACGGCCTTTCCATTAGATCTATTCCGTGATCTAAAGTGACCCTTCGATCACGAGCACGCGACTGATTTATATTTTGACGATACGCATGTTATGAATGAAACAGAATTTAACTGTGCCAGCAAATTCATTAAACTCTCACTGTTTAGTTAAAGACTGGAGTGTTTATATCATATAAGATTTAAACGTGAAAAGACAGCTAGCCATTAATAAGCAATTAAAAGACGATCAGAGGAGAGTAATGAAGGATGGGTTAAGCAAAGTCCGGTTGATACCATACGTAGCTCTCAATTGTTATAAATGTTGGACAGTGCGGGACGCTAGATTTCGGAATAATTGGATAGCTGACGAAAAATAGTTTGATATTCTGAATCTTACAAAGAATAAAATCTTTTATAATCAAAGTGATATAGGTGGTGTACGTCACGGTATTTAAGGCTGCCTTTGGTGGCGCCAGTAATTAACTGAACGCGAGAAAATATGCCACGTTTTCTCAAGTGGCCATTGCCCGATTTGTAAGCCAATGCCAATGGCGTCAATTTTGGCTTCCGCCAGCTGCCTATACTCACAGAACGATATCGCACGCACTTTGACTCTGTTTAAACTACATAATTAAAATTTATTGGGTTAAAGGCCCCTGATTTTCGACTTTTAAACTTGGCTGTATGACTGGTGGCACTATGTCCTTATTATATGACCGGAGGCAGAACTTTTCGGGCTGTCGCCAGATCTATCAGGCCTTATTAGTTACTGTCCGTAAGCGATGAAAAATATCAATGTAAACGTAAAAAAGTGTTTGCCGAATGTCCTGCTTCAGAGGAGGTTTCAGGGTAACGTCATCGTTCGGTCAGCTGATTTGTTTGACAGTGTTTAGCCTGAAATTGGCGGATAGAAATTGAATACCCTTTCTGCCCACTTTACTTTTGTTTAAAAATACAGGCATGAAGATGTAAGAATAATAATTGTTCAGTGACTTAACGTATAATACTCAAACTCTGTCTGAGTTAAAACCAAAGGGCGCTTTTTGCCGAACAATACCTTTACCCTTAACATGTTATTTAAATCAAAAATCCCAAAGCGAAAACCTAAAACACATGACCTTTTGTGGATAAAAATTAGTGTCGATCCCATGCTTTAACAGCCTGCCGCACTCTACCACGAACAGTGTGCTTATTGCTTCTTAATAAAACCTAACCACGCGTTAAGAGGGTCTATTGTAAACATGGCTGCTTTGAACATCCAGGAGAACCGAACAAACGCCGCAAACTCACCTACGTAAGCGCTCATTGGCAGCAAATATACTAGAACAACAATAGCAGGAAATACATGAGAGTTTCTAACTCGATTTGTTTTTCAAAGAGCGGCTAGTCAAGTCCACATTAGTTAAAGCCGAAAAATACAGTTCACGTGGCGCAGTTTATAGATGTGAGCTTTGATAACTGGCGTGTCGAGCACCCTTCAAAATGTCAGATCTTGTGATATTTCGGCACGGCAACAGAACTAATGTAGCTGCGGTTGAATTGATGAGGTTGAATAGAAACCACATGTCATCGAACGTCTAAAAGAATCCAATGGCTTGTCTAACAGGGACTCTGGTCTACTGGTTTGAACTGAACGTTCAGAAAACTTACTGCCATCCAGACTATTTACAGAATGCCTTCGGAAAGCCTCGAGCAACAGGAAGGAAGATAAAATGCAGGGTAGAATTAAAAAATTTGTTTTAACGCATATATACAAAAATTTTTTTCCTCCACAGGGAGAACTAATTCACTGAGCATTTTTATGAGCTAAGTAATTGATTTTGTTAGTTCATTTCTGAGCAGATGTTATCTAATAAATACATATATCGCAAACTCTAATGAAAGATTCGCAACTTTAATAGCGATGTCCTTTCCTTAGTAGAGGCAAGTACATCAGTTATTAGCAAAAATAACGTCTTCGGTTTGATCTCATGTTGGCTCAACTTACCTCCAATTTCACACTATGGTTAACGCTGTACTCAGCGAAAGGAAATGAAATGAACTAACCAAACTTTATTCAGTGTGCTCATAAGTCCAGCAAAGTTGACATTTTATTTAACCACTTTCTTTAGTTCAGTAATTTTTGCGACCCTTATATTATTGCCGTCTTGGGGATGGATTCGGTTTTAACTGCCACAATGTTGCAAAAAGCAGAAACATGAATTTAAAGCGAGCGAGACTTGTTTAAATTTTTTGGTTTAAATATAGCGGTAGTAAAACGAAACAAGCATTTATCCGAGCTGTACATATAACACAAAAGGGCTATTTATTGGAGGAACGGGTTTCTGAGTTTCCAGTAAGATGTGTAAATTTTATTCGATCTAAGTTGAATTTTTATCTACAGGTGAAACGTGAGTTAGGAACCATAACGTAGATTGAGAAAATGAGTTGCCGAGCTGCTATTCTTCAAAGAAGGAACTGTGATGTTTAATATTATACAGTCCCTTTTTATAAATGCATGTGTGAAGGCACGTAGCGTTTCATGGATCAAATTTGACGTCTTTCGTTAGTACGTGTTCCCGGTGATAGAAAATTATACTGTGTTTTTGAGAAGAACCCTCGCTATAACTTTTAATAATTTTGCCTCCTTTGTCTGTACTCGACTATGCCTATATTTTAGTTACTGTGACACTCCACGCGAGGGCTTTACATCAAACCCTAAGACGCCACGAGACGAGAATGTACTGTGATTCGGTTAGTGAACGGGTTTTCAACGTCATTAATGCTCTTCATCCTGCATAAAATACAAAATGCATAAATATTGACTACTGGCCTTGTACATAAGATTCCTAAGATTATGGCTAACCTTCAGGTTTGAACACAAAAGGCGACAGAGGTCTCTTAAAGTCCGAGATACAGCATGGGTTTGGAGCCTTTCTATGTTAATCGAATATCGATTCATATTTAATGTACGGCCTTCTTAAGAAGAAATGTAGTAGAGGTGACCTATTATTAATTCTAATAGAGTGCCATCACAAAGAAGTGCTAAGGAGACTTGATGTACTATACGTTGCCCATTCGTAACGCTTACTGACATTTCTCCATGTCCAATAGCCCGAGGTTATCAAAACGGTTTGTCAGTGGGCATATTGGCATAAAGTACTGGCTTAAAATCGCCCTGAAAATTAGATGCAACGATCATTTAGTCAGCACCGTTTAATCCTTTAAACCCAAAGGCGAAAAACCGTTGCCAAATGTAAATAGGTTTGGCAAAATGCTTACATCAAACGAGTTTAGTTAACTTAGCAGTACCTTTGTTTTCAAAGGACAGGCGTTCTAAAACGAGATGGCTTACGTCTGTGCTCACCTCATCTCATCTCAATGTCAAATATAAAAGGAATGAGAATCAAGAGCATCTCATTCTTCAAAACTCCTGGGCGGTTTAAGTTACAGTATGGGGACTTGACGTAGAAAAAGCGATGTTAACTTAAAAGTAACTGTTTTTATCCAAAAACGATTTCAAAGGGAATCATGCAGGACAGAGCAAGAATCACGTGCCGACATAGAAGCGCAGTGTAGGCTGACTGTTTCGAATAATAACTGGTTATTCGAACTAATAGATTTGTTTCTGCAAAAAACAAAACTTTAATGTTAAGATTCGCAAAGGTGACAGATCGGAATAGATGATTTAAAGAAGAAGAAGAAGTGTTCTTCGGAACGGGTTTATTTAGATGCTGACGTTTCGAAGACCTTGGTCAGCTGTCCATTTTCAAAGCGTAAAATGTACTTAGTCGACCAGAAATCCCAAGTGGCATGACGCGTTGGCCCCTCGAGATGATTGATTTTCTTCTCTCTCGCTGGCTCGGACTCCCTCGGGATAATTACCGGACGTTTTGTGTGCGTGCTTTATGAGTCACCACTCCGTCGGTGGGAGGTGACGGAACCTATGTCGGTTGGTCGGTCTGGTGGTTTTTGTTCCTCCTCACGGAGAACACTCGCCCTCGGGCTGTCTCTGTACGGCCTTCGTAAGTCCGGTGTGGTTGTTTGGTCCTGAGCTCTACGATTGTGAGGACGTAGGACCTTGTTAACTGCATGAAGGTCCAGATGCCTGCTGATGGAGTGGGCATCGAAAACCACGTTTCGAGAGCTAGCTGTTCTGCTTTTGTGTTGCTCCGGCGTAAAATGGTAGCTCGCTGGAGACCAAAAGTATGTCCAGCGTGTGTCCAACGTGTGTTGGTAATTGAGACTTAGCTTCTAATTTCTGAGTGGTCGATTTGTGCTCCTGTAGGCGAGTTTGCAATTTCCGCCCGGTTTCTCCCATATACTTGCAGTCGCCCTCATTGCAATGTATTTTGTAGATTACTGCTGGGGTTTCGTCGGGTGGCAATGGGTTCTTAGGTTGCATCAGACGGTCTCGACTTGTTGCCCGCGGGCGATGGTCTATGCCTACTCTGGCGGGTTGTAACAGCCGAGACACCGCTTCAGAAACCCCTTCAACGTAGGGAATGGTCCTCCAGACTGCGGATTGCCGGTAATTTAATCGTCTTCTGTGAGCCTGGTGTCCGCTTCTCGCAACGGAATGTCTTGGGTAACCATTGGCTGCAAATAGGTTCTGGAGGTACAACCGTTCGGCTCTTTTATCTGCTGTCGTGCGGCCGTGCTTTGACTCTTTGGAATAGAGTGCGGAAACAGTTACGTTTGCGAGGCAGAGTATGGTTGCTGTTGAAGCGTAGGATCTGTCTCGTGTGGGTGAATTTTCAGAATACTGCGGTTTGCATTTGTCCAGTTGTACACCGGCGGACCAGCACGTGAGGGAGGGGCAGTTGGTTGTTTGTTTCTGCTTCCATCGTAGATTGGATATCCGGGTCAACCGAGTACAGTAGTTCCTTTAGGTGCTCAATGTCAGTTGTTTTGACAACGACGAAGGTGTCATCGACATAGCGAGTCCAAAACCTTGATTAAAACTTGCTGAACACTAAGTGTTCTATCCGTGGAATCACTAGTGCAGCGATTAGGCCTGATAGATGGGAGCCCATAGGAATGCCTATAATTTGTTCGTTCGTTTGTCCACCAAAAGTGGCATAGGTATTGAGGCAGTATCATAGAAGTTCGAGTAGATTTTCCGACTTCAAGGGCTTGTTCGTCTCCCCATAGCGCTATGCCAGTAGCTGGTCAACAACGTCTATCGCCAGTTGCTGTGGAATGGAGGTTAAGAGCGAAACGACAGCAAAGGATACCATGGTTTCGTCTGGCTCTACTTTCAGATGCTTTATGCGTACGAAGAATGGTTCGCTGATGTTACTCTCGTTGGTGAGCCTTCGGCAAAAACGTGAGACGTCCGAACTTACATTTGGCAAACTGTACCTCGGAGTGTCACGAAGGGATACGATTGGCCTGAGTGGGACATTTGCTTTGTGTACCTTCGGTAGACCGTAAAAACGAGCCGTGGCGGTGTCAGTAGGTTTCAGGGAGAACCAGTCGTTGGGCCTAATTCCCCCTCAGTCATGAGATTTTCTAGGCTTTTTTATTCGGGTGATTAGAATTTTCATTTCGCTGACTCAGTATTGTTTGTAGAAATGCTAGTTTTCGAGTAAATCCTGTACCTCTTTCTGATAATCCGATTTGCCCAGCACAACTGTTGAACGTTCTTTGTCAGCTGGCAGCATAGTTATGGCTTTGTTTGGTCCTAGGCTTTTTAGTGCTCGCCGTTCCACACCTGCCATAGTCCTAGAGGACACCTTGATCCGATTAAGAACCACAATGACACCATTTTGACCGTACATGAAAAATTTGCCGTAAGGTATTACTGAGTATAGGCGGCTCAAGCAGTCTCTTCGTAAACGCCTTGTGTTCCCGACCATCTTATTAATAGAAATAAATCATCATATAGAAAGCAAGCGCAGACGGTAACAAAAGGAATGGAGAACAAATGAATATTAGTTCCCCAAAATCATCTGGCAAATAAACTTCAGTTCGGACATTCTATCGATCACTGTGTGAATAATTTTTAACCTTGCGAAAACATAGCATAGCTTGACATTTGTATGCAGCAAAACCTTATCAAATGTTTCCGATGAAAGTTGGAAAGGTTTAAATCACCTTTGGTCAAATAATTTTTCGTCAGTGGTGGAGCAGAACCGGATATGACGGTGCGCACCTGAAACAAGTGGACTTCAACCAAATAAAGTAAACTATGCACAAGATATATCTGTAGCACTGGATTAGGAAGCTTTAAGACTCGACTTAATGGCAAGAAATGTATGTGTCCGAGTGGATTACCCAGACTGAACGGCCAAAGAACCTTATAAAACAATAAATAACACTTTTTACCTTAAGTTAATGATCTAAAACCAAAAAGCATTACCAGTCCCATCCCTAGCGAACTTTTTGTCACAAATTTTGCGGTGGGCCGTTTGCCACCAAAGTGCCACTAGTAGTCTAGGATTAATTATACTAGGGACAACGATACGGATTATCGTCATCTTAAAGAGTCTCAAATCAAGTATTGCATATAATGCAGCTTACGATGGCCGTATTTTCGTCTGCGTAATTTCCCGATCCGGACATGAATTCTTTATCACTCCCTTCGATACACTTTCCGTACGATGGTTCCGTACTCACCACTCGGACAACTGCACTATCCATTAATCATAACTTGTAATCTTTCCCTCTCCCCTATAATATGATCATCTCACTAAACGTCCTGCCATTTCGTTTTGCATAGACAATTTGCTTTTTCTAAAGTACTGTCTAATTTGGTAAATATTGAAGACAAGTTCCCAAAGTATTCCCTTATTAAAAGAATGTCGGACGAGTATTTTAGACTAAAAGAATCAATTGCTGCAATGCGAATATTATTTTCCTGAAAGTGCGACCCATTAAAAACACCACTATCGTAGACTGCAACAGATTAGAGTAATGAGCGTATAGGTAGCGCAGTGCGTACAGGAAACAGTTACTAAATTACCATGCACTAAAATTAGAGTTAATTGCACTCATCCCAGATCTTTGCACTCGATACGGTGTTTGTTTGGTCATTCCCGTTAATATCGTAAAGTACCGCACTTTCATCAGAAGTATCGTGCACTAATATATTAGTCGCATCATGACTCAACCACACTCACACAGGAGACCTTGTTCGGATACGCGTTACCTTGTTTCAGAGCCCACTGCTCATAAACGACTGAGAGTTGAATAGTTAACGGGAAGGTTATTATTTTTACGACGGACTGATGACTTCTGACCTATGACTTAAGCAGCTCACGGTACGTGCGTCAGTTTGGCAGTGACCAATGAGTGTGAGTTTTAATTTGTGCAGTTAACTGCATTTAAATATAGAAGAATCCGCAGCGGAAAGAAAGCACATTATTATGTCTCACATTTTGTCTAACTCGAACGATTTGCATTACTTTCTAGATGATTGGCGAAGTGTTTCCAAGCAGCCTCTGTAAAGGCCAGAGTATAGGAAAATAGGAGATCCGACCGAGCTATTCTCAACCACTGGGACAGCTTCTACTAGCAGCAGCTGAAGTGGCCGCAATCAAGCTACATAAGTCTGTCTTGTGAGCACAGACGTAGCTTACTCAGTCCCTGCATGTAACATGGTCAGATATATATTGACCAACTGAGTACATGTAATTATTTGCACTTTTCTCCCCTCCCCCTGGCAGGGCACTTGCTAGCATTGCCCGTCCATGCCAACTATCGTCGCTTGGTTAGAATAACAGTGCCTACATCTACCATCCAATAATACCCACATCCCACTTGTGTGCAAGAGTGGACACCGTTCAATTTCTCTTATTATTGACATGTTTAACTGCCACTATTGATTTGATAAGAAACTATTAAGAGCAAACGTTTTTATCAAGTTTTTCGCGAAAACGTGCCTGCTTCTCCTGTATTGTTCTTTATTAATGTCCAAAAAGAAAATCTGCTTCAAAGTTTAATCGCATAATCACTTTGCAAACAAATCAGATATTCTACACACGAGATCGTACCGTACTTGCAGGCATAATTAATTTGCCAGTTAAGCAGAAAACAACCGCAAACATTTACTTACTAAAAGTAACTATTTTAATTATCAGTGGGTCTCATGGGAGTGGCTCGCATTGCGTTCACCTGATTGGGGGTCGGAAAGCTGCATTTCCGCTTTTGCTTGAATGTTTGTGCACGATACGCGCAAAGTGACAAGCAACAAGGTAATAGCAGCATGCTTTAACAAAGACAGAGATTCTGAAAAAGTCCCTTCTGGCTGATGACGGCAAATAATCCGGAAACAGTCACTCGTTGTCCTTGTCTCCCTTATTAAAAACGCTTTTAGTCAACAGTCTGGTAAAACCCAATGTTTTTTATATTCAAGAGCGCATCAAAAACGATTTTATAAAATTTGGTTTCCTTTTCTAGAAAGGAATATTACAAATGCATGTACTCCAGGTCGATTGTTTTTTTCCTTGTTTAGAGACGCAGTTGTCGTCTCGTCCTGTTACGTACTGCTCACTGCGGTATACTTTCTGGAGCTTTATACACAAAACCATCCATACAACTCTGCGACTGTCTGTGCAAAGCTTTTATACTAATTCCTGATAATTTCCGGTTTATTTGCATTATCTGTTTGTTCAGTGATTGCGTTCGGTGGGGCATAAGTTGTTACATTGTTGTGTAGTGGTAGAGAGTAGAAAAATGAACGATGTAGCTTAACTTTGCAACTTCATTGACACTGCAAATTTTGCAGATGGTATGGCTTTCTTTAAAAAAAAATAATAAACTATTTAAGTCGTTTACCCCTTTTCACTATGTTTCGGTGATCTTATTATGAAAGTTGTGTAACCAAAACTGTATTTGTAAGTAAGCCCAAATTCAAATGTGCCAAAAGATTAAACATTCAGTCTATGATTCTACAAACGCCGAAATCACATGTAAGTTTTACTAATGACTGCTCATCTGAAATGAACTGAATGACACCAGCGTTGAATCACTATATGCAATTGCATCCAATATACCAAAAACATTGTGGATCATGGTGCAGTGAAATGCTTGTTGAGAGTTTCTCGTGCCTAGAAAAAACATTATAAAACGTAAGAAACAGCTCATTCACACGAGATAGCGCCCACACATTTCACACCTGTTAGAAAGTGATGTATTTGATCGTTACCATCAGTGCGCCATCAAACAACGTGAATTCCATGAAATCTTTAAGTTTTTCTCAGAGTGTACTGAACCAGGTCGGCCTACTGGGTCAGCTAATGCAATGAGCCATTCACGTAAATTTCTAATTGATTTTCTTCAGTTAACTTGATACTGGTAAGCAAGGCAGGCTATCTAAAATTTCAGCATCCATATAAATCCATTCCAGTGAGTCTCTTTCCATTATCAATTTGATCCAATATACTTGAGTTGCGTAAGTCTGGATTTATTGCATGTTCTGTCCTCAATGTATCATTGGCCAACGGCCTTTGAAGCTCCGACATTAGCACTGTATTAATACCGAATTGTTGCATAGTTCTTCGATCTGGTAAAGTCATTAAGTATCTGGTCTTGGCCGGCGCGGAATGTCTTGTCTATTGCATTTCTGAAATTGGCAGACATTAAGAGACGCCAGTCGGTTGTTCCCCTTTTTCGCCGACTCTGAATTCGTTTCAAAGAGGGCGAAATACGACAAGTGACGATAATTACTTGTTTAATCAAAAAGTGTGTGCTTAAGCAGTCTTGATGTCTGTAAATGTGCTTCACCTCCACTCTGACAGTGGTTTCAATCGACTTTTGGAAGCGGATTAACTACAAAGATCGCACTTAACCTTGACCAACACACCAACCATCATCACGTAGTCTGCTCTTTAAAAGCTGTAAGTTTCTACATGACATTTCCTTGAAAATACTCCCTTATACGTAATTAAATTTGAAATTTCAGTACAAAAAACCCCGTCTTCTAAAATGCTTTTGGGCTTTTTGTAATAAAAGGTTTATTGTCGTACCACTGACCAAAAATGTTGATGTATAAACCAGACTTTTGCGTTATCACCATTTCATATAACATCTGCTGGTTTCCTTGCTATAAACTAGCAACTAAACCAATGTCTCAATCCCCGGTTAAATGGTAAATGCTTCATCCATCAAATGGACAATCCGTATTTCTATCTGATCTTGTTATCCTTAAATATTTGACTCGAAAGTATTATTGAAAGGTATAGTATTGTTCAACTGCAAATGCTTTGTTTAAATGGCACACGTTACTTAGGAGATATGATGGTAAGATGTGGTTTGGTTGACCCACCTGATGGACACAATATTGTTGGGGTTGGAGTTAAGAGTTAGGGTTAGGAGCTAGGGTTAGAGACTAGGGTTGGGGGTTAGGGTCTAGGATTATGTGTTAGAGTTAGAGGTTAGAGTTAGGATAAGGCGTTAGCGTAACTATTTCTCACCCATTCAAGGTACAACCACGCATTCCCAATAGCTTTTATTTTGCATACAACTGCTTGTCCTCTTCATCTGTGCGTTTCCCGGCCCCAGCTGTAAAAAACCCTATTTCCACCGGTCCCGTATTAGAAGGGACCGGGGTTTGCCTACTTCAAGTGTGGCTACCCAATGAAATTTGACTGTTATGGCACATGACCTTAAATTAGGAGTCCTTCGTTGGGCTTAAAGCTATTTCTAAATTCTTAATGCGAATTAGAAAAAAGCCATTAAATATAAAATTTCTACGCGAATAAAAATTTCCAAAGATAATGGATAATGTTGTTCACATACTATTATGTTTCTTGAATAGTTACGCTCGACGCCCTAAGTAGGTTTTCAGACACATATAACTACCTGTTTTTGTTCGTAGTATAAACAGACTAAGGCAAAATTGCCAGTTTGTAAACGCGACTATAGGTTTACAAAGAATCCAAAGGGGATTAAAATGAAGCTGCTGTTTTCAAAGTAAACATTTGCTTACGGATAAATGCACCGATACCATTTACCCTATTGCAAGAATTAAAACCATGGTTTGGAAAACAAGTATATTTATTCTCAATTATCATTTTTGTGGTGGTCAACCTTCGTGCAATAGTCATTAACATCGATAAAACGAAATCATATTTGCCGTTTGTAAACCCCTAGGCATGGTTGTTGGAAATCTTCCAACTAAGCTGACTGCGCAGTTTACATTATAATACGCACAGATTAACATAGTACAAGTTCCACGCCACCGTGGTCAGAGGTCGGTTAACTTTATGCACTTTCCGTGCCCTCCACCCCTCCCTAACTCTTACTTTCTCCTAACCTATTGTCCTTTTATATCTTTACCCTATTTCTTCGCCTTACTCTTAAGAAAAGACAAATTGTAATCAATTTCTCCCATCATTGATAGCTTTTACTTGTTCCCCGTTCCCATATAAGTGCGCCAGCCCGATGAGAATTTACCAGAGGCACATGTACGCTTGACAGCTGATCGTTTTAAATTCTTTCATGGAACTTTTTACAACCCAAAAATATATGCTTTATACTAAAGCCGGTATTACAAGGAATGGCGTACGTCTACGTTTTCGCTACAAGCAAAACATCACTGTAGTTCATGAATTGTAGACAATAAACGCAGCATGTAATTTCGGTACGATTTCTTAGAAGTAACGAGTAAGCACTTAGTTCTAGACATACCTGCCTGTAGCCGTTTTTGCTGAAGAAGGATGCAGCCCTGAGCAAACGTTACACAATTTTATATTAAAAAGTTTGTTGTACTCAAAATTGACACTAACCATCTCATTTGTTGACAACTGACCACACATTGCGTCATCCAAAAGGAAACTTGAAAGTACGAGTTCATGTGAAGCCGCCTCCATATTAAATTTTATTCAGCGTACTTCCTAAAAAGTGACATATCAATTGGTACGTTAGCTATAAGGCCATTAATGATGTAAAGTGAATTTCCGAACCCAAAAACATTATGCTTAGTAAATAGGGTTATTACAACTTTATTATTACCCCAGGCTTTTCTGTTGCAAAATCGAACTTTTTGCAGAAGCGAATAGCGATGAAACGGAAGTTTGGAATTTCGCTACTTAAATAACGGTTATTTATCTGAGTTTTCTCAATGAAAGCCACCTTTCCCACTGAGAGATTTGGAATATATATTTTGCAATATGAACCGATTGTCATTTTTCAAAAACAACATATCTACAGATAGTACACATAAATTAGCGATTCCGGAAGGGGAAATACGACCGTCTTAAGGGAGGACGCTTTAGAGCCAACCTCTGCAGAAGTCCTCAATTTCTGTTAAACGATATGAAACAGATGTTATAGGCGGGATAACTGCAAGCTACTGCAAGTAAAGCAATTTATGCTTGAAAACACTGATAATGTAAGCTCGATAGAACGATGCTGACCAGAGATAATGGAGGCGTTTAGGCTGACAAGGACAGAACTGCACTCATACTAACATCGCGATAGTTTAAATTCGTTTGGTAACATCATTAATAGAGATAACTTAAATTGATAGAAGTGCGCTCATTAATCATAGTACGGAGGTCATTCGTCCTGCTGTGCCTTGGGGCTCTCTCTAGATCCCAACCAGCAGCCATACAGCGATGCGTACTGTAGGCAGAATAACATTTCCCCATGACATAATTCGCATTTCTGGAATTAAACCATTTGAATGCAGTGCGCTACAATTTAACTCCCCATGCAGCTCATTTTTAAATATGCCAAACGTTCCTTTTCGTATTAGACGACCTTAAGAGTCCACTGGCAATAATTTTGGAAACGTAGCTGACTTGTCTGCCAGTTATCATACCGTGCATTCATGTGGAGGCATTTATAAAAACAGGTAAATGTGATGTCATGACAGAAACAGCCCTTTGTTTATATTGGTATATCGAAAATTCTGCTCGTAGAACAATGCTATGGATTTTTATGGGCTTCTTAGAAGACAAGTTAATCTAAAAAATGGGCAACTTAACAAATATTTAATGGCAAAACTCACAAATTAAGGAATATGAAGTCTTTTTGATTTTTTGTGCGAAAAGTGTAAGTGTAAAACATTCCGTTATGCTCAATAATAAACAGAGGAGGACCACAAAAATGCAAATGGTAAACAAATATAAGTTTCACTCATTCGTGCTCATCACACACAGAGTCAGTGAAGAGCACTGTCTCTTACTTAATAATACTGACAAAATGCATTGCTAAACTTTAACTATAGTTTCGTTTATCGAAGTTGATTCAAATACATAACCATTGAAAAAGGCCTTCATGAACTGTGTAAATTATTTTCCAAATAAACGAACAGTTTGCATTCTAAAACCTCTAAAAATATGAAGACTTGCTGTATTCCTGTCAGATACCTTTCGATTTATACCGTGGATATAAGCATAACAATTTTTCAGCGTAAGGCGGTCATTTTCACCGAACTAGTTATTTAAAGGTTCACGTTTAGATTGGCGCCGTTTAGTTAATTCGGCAGGCGATAGCATCAGTTAAGGTGAAGGAGCTTCCAAGAAACAACAATAAAATCATAAATGTGTCGTTATGTTCCGTCATTTAAAAATCCCTTATCTCAACCTTGGTTTAGACTGTAATCTAGGGCAGACGATGCATACCTTTAGCGTTCGTTAGCACAATTGGAGGTAAATTTTCGTCATTTGTCGGAAGATTCTCGCTCGCGCACACATGCATGCACTCATCCTATTAAAATCTACTTACAGGCATTAGCATGAATGCTTAAGAAAATTAATTAGTACTGTATAGAGACCAGAAAATAATTGAAGTTCTTAATTGAAGTCTCTTGACTAATTTGCTTAATATTTTGATTATAATAAAAGCGCGGCTGTTTGTTGCTGATTGGAATCCCGTCGGTACTACCATGTCTACAAAATGCGATCGGTTATAATTGCACTGCTCGTTGTCTTCTTAGTAATGGTTTGGTTTTCTGCATTCAGAAACCAGTAAATTAGTATACACTTGACTCCACTGACATGCGATTGTAGAGCTTTATCCCGAAAAAATTTGAAAAGTAATTACGTTAAGTAGTTTGTATTCCCGAGCCGTCAATATATTTATTTGGTAAGAAAACAAGGATCCTAATGCTTTACAAAGATGAGTTAGGTTAAACTCGTATTTAAGAGGCCTATTTTGTCTGGACTGCCTAATCCTGATATGTCAGTCTAGCGAACAGGTATTTTAGCTGGATTTAGATTTATGCTGAATAAAGTCATAGCCCATTTTTATGACCATTATATTATGGGCAGTTGCTGCATGTTCGGTTTGTTTTTAAGTTTGGCTTATTCACTTTTGGACCAAATATCAAAATACTTTTGCAGATCCCATACAGTAATTTACCCTTTTGCCAACAAGATGTAGCTGTTATCCTTCGGAGTTTATCGATGCACACACACACACACTAGCAGTACTTTAAAAATCAAGGACTTCAAGCCATTGTGTTCTGTTTGAAACTAAACGGAGTTATTAGCAAATGCCTCAACTAGCCTTAATACCCGCTTTGCATATATAAGTAACCGAGGGCTGACTGTATTTGTAACATTATTGTGTGGATGAAAGCGAAGCATCCTTAGAAACCTTAAGAAAAGTAAACGTTCAGACCTCTTAAATGTCAGGACTGAGTTTGCCGTTTAGAATGTCACTGTGGTGCATTACAACTCATTTTAATAATGCACCATTGATACTATTCTATTCAACTCCACTTCATTCACAAAATGGACAGAGCCATTTAATGTTTGAATAATAAAATGCAGAAATGTTTGATTTAACTTTTATTTAAGGAATGCGTGATGAATGTTGCACTGTGGTCCAGTTGCTTTTCCGGTCATTTTTCTCAACACCAATTTTGTATCTCTGAGTCAGAAGAAGGTGTAAAATGTCCCGCAATCTATCTGATAAGCAAAAACCAAAGCTACAAAATTGAGTTTAAATTTAATATGTTGAAAATGTGTGTTTAGCTATGCATTTAATACCTGATTTTGATTTCCTCGCCAAAAGAGTACAATTACTCATTTGTACGTTTGCTATATGTTACGTTAAGTTCGGTAAACACTTTAATATATATGAATAAATATACAATTTCACAATACAATGCCGCAGTGACCGGCATGCCAACATTTGCAATAACCACAATGCCTTAAAATGTACATGACTTCTGCGAAGGCCGTCCCTTCATCTTTTTTCCCTTTTGCGGTTGCTCAAAGCATAAATACAAAAAAATATGTTGATATCTGTAAGTCGGTAGTTCTCAGTCCTTTTCATGGCCATAAAAATTGTTTCTTTTTACTCCAATGGTAAAGATTTAGACAATAAAATGGGATTAGTCGGAAATCAGGTATTTTAGATATATAGCAAACAAAGGAAGCATTACCTGAAAGCAAACGGTCTGGCGAAGAACACAGGAATTAATTTTCTCAAGGATCCGGGCATTAAAACCGTAGACAAATTCATATCATGAACCGATAACTGCGAACGGACGCTGTAACAAGCGAACCACAGATGTGAAGATGCTGACCACACATCTCAGCAACGACTTCATAAGAGCTGGAGAGCGGCTCATCAAGATTAAATACTTTCTACAAACACCGATTCCGTTGTCAGGATATGCTGTGAGCAAAAAGGTGTTGTAATGCAAGAAGATTTCTCTTGATACCTGTACACTATACCCTGGTCGGCCTAAACGAGGCCGTCACGTTGAGCCGAATGACTTGGACGGGCCGGAGGGAGAGCGCGGTCGACTTCAGCTTAAGAGATTAAAATAAATACAATTCGGACAACCCATCTTCCTCGTCGTTACCCGCCTCAATGACGGCGCCTGGCGCTGGCAGTCGTCATAAGCTTCGCCTGACTTGTAATTTCTTCTTAGGAAATTTGAAAAATGGCTCAGTATACAGTGGCACCGAAACCATAACTTCCGGGATTTTAGTCGTCACCGGTCGGCCGGAGGTATTGACATAGACGGAACTTAAACCCTGATCCAGAAGGTCAGTGGACATTTTAAGCCAGACGTTCTATCCGCTTAAGCAATTGGGTTGGCCCTGCGACACTTGAGATGGAGAGTATGCAAGGCGTCGGAACATTAACGTTTGCCGTAT
>CACRXP010001119.1:74767-88583 GCA_902702965.1 Spirometra erinaceieuropaei | reverse complement strand
CCAATCTTGATAGTCATTCAGTGTCAAACTATGTTCTTACTCCAGCATTCCGTTTCGACGATACCGACCTTCTCGCACTAGATGACAACCGCGTGGGGCGCGAACTGCTTGGGTATGATCTTCCGAGCTACATTCAATATGCCAGGGTAAACACCTCTCCACTCCATATTCTGTGCTGAGGCCTTGCCAGCACTCAGTTATTGACCAGCCTGGGAGAGTGTTGACGGGCACTGTTCTGAGTGTCAGTGTCGGTGAGGTAGATTACCGGGCCATTATCACACAAATTACCCACACGAATGGTGAATTCTAGTTGTTTTGCTGCTGGACTGCGTGCAGTCAGGCTGCTACCTAACCATGTGCATCCATCTGCGATGAATGCGGGATGTATCACTTTTGACAGCCACAAAGTGGAATATTAACTGCATTTGGTAAATACAGCAGACCTTGTGCACTCATTACTCCTTTTATTTGGCCCCTGGGGATGAAGTCAAGTATGAATCCAAAACGCCAATTAAATAAAACTGTCGTTTCAGGGATAGCATTTGTAACTCTCAACTATTTTCTGGAACTGGCAAGCTGCTTGTGTCGACAATCCTGCCCTACAAAAGGATTACTGAGACAGTGAATGACATTCGTTTTACTTCGAAATATTAAAGTCCGCGCAGTCAGCTTTCTTTATAACCGCTCAGCAAAGCTGATGCAACAAATCTTGATCTGCGTTTAACCAAAAACGATATATGGCAGTTGTAAGGTCCTTACTTGTGACACAGACTAAACTGACGATATTTCTGCAATTAAAAATCTAATTTAATTTCTGGCGAGGGAAGTAGAACTAAGGTCAAATACTTTGCTCCAAACGAGCTGCAATCACTCAGACAAAACTTCAAAGTTTCACCTTACGACTCTTTTTCATGCTTCTTATCTCCCTGTCAAAAAGGCACCGGTAAGCCCAAGATTAGCAGGTTTTCAAGGTTTTCTCACAGTGTCGCAGTGTTACCATTCAAGGCGACGTAACAATACAATCATCGCGAGCTATCACGTTTATAATGTGCCCATCAGCATGACAGGTGCATGCAGTGACTTGCTGTGAGTTAGTCTACAGCGACAGTAGATCTCGTCGACATCTTTTGCGCTTCCGCCTGCCTCATTACATGGGTTCGGTGTCAAGACCAAGTCAGGACGACCGGAGGCGAGGTCATACGCAGTGCCTAACAGAGCTTAACGGCCTATCTACGGGCGGCAACAAGACCTGCTCCCAGAAACATGTACCAGGTCTTCACAGAAACAAGATGGGAGCTTGTATTTCGTCTGGGTAGGCATTCCGTATAAGCTACATCGTGAAGTTACCATTGCCGTCCGAATACCCGTTCTGAGAGGGGACCAAGTTATCCTGTCATTTGGCAGTTTTATAAGCCACGTTTTTAGTGCATTGCGATAGTTTTGAAGCAGCCCAGGTTTCTCATAATGAGGATAATGCGCTGAGTTCCATAGAAGTCCAGTATCCAGAGGTGACTTCACACTCTCTTCTTTCTTCCGGAGGCCTGTTAATTGTGAGTAAATGAATGACGAACGCCATTGGTTCATCTTTGCCTCCTAGTCCGTCGTCTGTCTGTACATTATCAATTCGGTGTTTATAACTCAAGGTTTTTGCCAAACTCTGACGTTTAGTCATTTAAAAACTGGAAATGCTTCAACATCGTTCGGATGCGGAGTGCGTTTAATTCGGGATAGTCAGGATTTTATGAAAGCCATATTCCAAACGCTGTGGTAAGTGACTAGTTTAAAAGTCAAAGGAAAACAATTAGTTCGGTATTATCTCCGCTTCACTGTCAAGGTGACGCAGTCGTGCTGTCTTGTATTTATGAAAGTCAAAACATTGAGTTGGGATCCGAGTGACATATATTAATACACTGACATCCAACAGGGTAAAGGAGGCAAGATTACAGGCAGTGCATCTGAATGAAGATTAGTCACACCAAAGAGAATGCGTCTTATAATGAGTCTGGCAGCGTATAGTGTCGCCGCAACGTCGTGCCCACTGGAAAGGCATAAGAACACCTACCACACAAGACAGTATGCGAATATGAATACTAGGAATATTCTTTTTGGTGAGATGCGAAACATTAAAGCATGACAATGAATTATTAAGGAGGGTGACCGGTAGTGAGTGTAGTAGAAAGCCAAGCACCTAGTATACAGCGTGACCCAGATGTAACCGAGTCCTAATTATTATTAAACCTAAAAAATAAAAACAAAATCTTGTTAAATAAAGTTACAGCAAATATACGACGTCGCAACCGTACCGCAAATACCGGTTTGCACTTAGGACATTTATGAACTTTAAGCGATAAAATTTGTTTCTTTTGTTTGGAAATTTCAACAATAATTGGGCCACCCTGTATACAGTACGAAAGTCTGACTATTTCTTTAAGGGGAGGCCTAACCGGAAGAGACCGGCGGGTAATAAAATGCTCAGGAGCAAATTGCCACAAGCTGACCAGGGCCAGATAAGCACCTGCACGGAGCGCTAGCTGTCTGGTAGAGGTCAGCACCGAATCTCCTAAGTAGAAGGGTAGATTAGCGTCAATTACATTAAGAAACACATAAATTTAAAGAGACAGTCATTCTGCTGGTCAAAAAAGCAGTCCAGCCAGTGGGCTACCACATGTCTGGAAGCCAATGAAAGTTAAATTCATGTAATGACCACTCGGAAGCATGATATTTTTTGGATAAGTCTCTGGGGACGGAGCGGACATTCAGAGCAACAGCTGCCAGAGTAGCGTTTTTTGCATAACATTTTAGTGGAGAGGGGGCGGACAAAACAAAGCACAAATATAAGGCCGTGTTAGAGGACTTCTATCCCTGATATTCAAAAGAACTGCCAAACGGTCAATGGGTCGGGCGAAACCAAAATCAAAATTTGCAGACTTTTGGCCATGAAAACAGTTCTGACAGCATGCCGGTCAGCAGGTCCGCTGAATTCACTTAGCGAGGGCAAAAAAGAGATAAGTTGGGAGACACGGGGCTGGCTGCGCAGTATTGAAGGACGCCGTCAGGTTGAGCAGCTATGAGGCTTCCGACCGTCTGTAGATGTTCCCACCCTTAAACACTGACTCTCACCGGAAGGCTGTTGACGGTGTAGCAGGCCACTCAAGGAGAACACCTAAGCGCATGAGGAATGATAAACGTTCGGTAAAGTGCTATTGCATAAATATAAAAATGGGTCAGTTAGGTTTGCTAACCGCGAGATTTACATCTTTTATATCCCAAAAGTACACAAAGAAGAAAATAACTAAATATAGGGACAGTAATTGACCAGGAAGATTTCAAAAGAACAAAGGAGATGGAATTTCCCAGTTCAGTACAGACGCCGTCTGTAAAGAAATTGGCCACGTACACTGGATTTGATGAGAAGCGTCCATACCGACAACTGAAGGCAGCTTTCCGCAATAAAAATACGGAAAACCGAATTTCACATTTTTATTCGAACATAAGCACGTGATTTGATGTCAAAGAGTTTAAAAATGTCTTTTTTCCGACAAAGGGGTACGATTCCGATAGAAAATAACATTGTAATGGGAAACATCCCAGTGGACAGCTTTACTCACCGCCCTTTGGAACTGACAACTTGATGGTGCGATCACAAGCAAATGATGGTACATCACTTTATAAGACAGGTGTGTTTAGTAATTTTCTGACATATTATGGTGGAGTCCGATGAAATTACTGTTACTAGAACCGGAGTGCTTGAAGAATTCCGTGACTGGGTGGCCTCATTAGACTCTCCGAATAAATAAACCGCTTCCATCTATTAAAGCAGAACAGCTTTTCTTGCACAAAAATAAAGGCAAAAGACCGAATCCGTAACGGTAATTTTGGCACTGGGGAATGACGTTACCATTTGTTTGTTTGATATGAGGGCTTGATTTTTGCAAGATATATTAAGAACTTATGGTTGTTGCATCAGTTTCAATTTGGAGTATGGTAATACCGGCCTGTTGCTCGGGAACCAGACAGTCATCATGATGGCGGCAGTAACATAATATTGGCAAACCCAAGACACATTAAATGAAGCACTGTCGAATATTCCAAACTTAAATCCTTTTACACCAATGCTCAGAGTCTGTTGTCCAAGCTTGACGAACTGAGAATACAGGTAGCCGATACGCCTTACGGATGTTATAGCAATAACAGAAACGTGGCTGTCACAGAACGGCGGTAATTGTGGAGTAGCACAAACAGGATACCAATTGTTTAGCAAAGACAGGAGAGGCCGCCAGGATAGAGGAGTTGCCATGCATGTAAAGAGCAACTTAACCGAGAGGACCGACAAGATTTCCGACGACACAGAGACACTATGACTGACTATAAAGGCACGGGGGTCTCAGTCCCTCGAAGTCGTAACTATCTACCGGTCCCCGCAGGCGGATTCCGACCTAGACAATTGTCTACTGGAAAGCATAAAAGAGATCGCAGTCGACTATCCGTTGTTCTCACAGGGGATTTTAATGCACCCTACATTTGGTGGAGCGATATGCATGCGATTTGCTCTAAGTATACCTTCGATTACTGTCTATTAAAGACAACTCTAGAACCTCTTCTGACGCAACATGTTCTGTTTCCAACTAGAGCGAGTGGAGAGTGACAGGCTAGTTGTTTGGACCTCGTCTTCACAAAATATCCTGACAATATAAACGAGGTATATTGTCTACCTCCGTTCGGTCGACGCGATCACGCAGTAACTTTATGGGATTACGGACTGCATTCGGAACCGCATGCAAACAAAGAGACAAGGCCAAATATATGGCAAGGGAACTTTCGCCAAATGAGAGCTGAGGCATCACAAATAGACTGGGATGTTCTCTTCTCCAGAAACGTTAACAAGGATTGGAATTTATTCAAGGATCGGTTGCTCCATCTAATGAAGGACCACTGTCCCTTATCAAAGTCTAGGACATCCAACCGACTTCAGTCGTCAACGCGAGACCTCAAAAAGGAGATCAACAAGAAAGGAATGCTGTGGAAGAACCCTTGCAGAAACAACAATGCAGAGTTTTCAGAGTATAAAGTTCAAGAAAATAAGGCGAAAAGTCTAATTTTTAAGAGGCGACGGGATTTCGAGAATAATTTACTCCACCGAACAGTTAAAAATCCGAAATTGCTCTATAACTATTTGCGAAAGATTGCCCGTAACAGGAATCCCATTCCTATCATGAGGAATGATGACGGTTTTGAGATATTGGACAGTACAAATAAACCCGAGCATTTTTCTTAGTTTTTCAGTCTGTTTTCACAAGAAAAGCAGATTTTATTCCATTAGTTCTCAGAAAATGGGAGACCCGACCGTCGAAAATATTGCGTCTAAAGAAGAAGCGACTTTTCATGAACTAGAAAACCGGCGAACCTGCTTTCTGAGCTTGCCCGACAGCTGACCGCACTAATGTCCTTTCTGTGCCAGGCATCGTTTGATACTGGACTTCTTCCCGCAGACTGGTAAACGGCCACAACACACCACTTTACAAGAGCGGTAGTCGTGCACTTGCGACGAACTACGGACCCGTAAGTCTGACATCCATCTGCTGCAAAGTGATGGAGAAATCCATAAAAAAGGAGTTGATGAATTATTTGGAAACCAACAACATCTTGTCCAATGCACAATACGGTTTTCTTAGAGGAAGATCGTGCGTAGCGAACTTGATATATACAGTGCAAAGTTGAACAAGAGCACTGGAAGCAAAACACACTGTGCATGTGGCCTATATTGATTTCCGGAGGGCGTTCGACAGTGTTCCGCACCAGCGTCTCCTGAGCAAGTTGGGAATCATGGACATCGGCGGAAAACTTCTCAAATGAATCAAGGATTTCCTCGCCGACCGTTCCCAAATTGTCTGCGTAGAACAACAGCAATCAAGGCACTTATTCATAGAGCGTAAAGTCCCACAAGGCTCGGTGCTCTGACCAACCCTCTTTCTCTTCTATATCAATGATTGTGTAGATGGGTTGGACTATGAAAGTGCCATGTTTTCAGATGACATAAATATCTGCAAATGTATCTAGAATGATGTCGACGAGACCAACTTCCAAGAAAATCTTTGTCGATTGGACGAGTTGTCCGCAGATGGTTCTTGTTCTTCAATTTTAAAAAATGCGCCATACTGCGCTTCGGGAATTAGACCTCTAATACGCGGTAGTACCATCTGAACGGAATGCCACTCCGAGAAGCAAAAACGCAGAAAGATATCGGAGTGTGGGTTGCAGACGGCCTTAAGCCATCTACACAATGTTGTTAGGCGTCCAAGGCTACAACGTCAATTCTATAAGCAATCAAGCGGGCATTCGCAATTTTCGATGAAGGCTACTTCTCCAAAGTCTTCAGCACGTTTGTAAGGCCACATCTCGAATATGCAATTCAGGCCTGGAGACAGTGAATACGGCAATATTACAGTCTACTCGAAAAGGTGCAGGGACGAGCAACAAAACTAGTAAGAGGTCGAAATGCACTGCCATAGGAGATCCGCCTAACTAACCTTAATTTCTATCCTCTGAGTTATAGGCAGTTGCGTGGAGACTTGATACAAACTTTCCGTATCGTGCGTGGCTTGGACTGCGCCCTTCGGTGCGACGACGTCTTCTAACTTGCTACTACAACTCACCTCTGGGGACATCACTTCAAACTACGTGTGTCCCAAGGTAGATTGAATGTGAAGAAGTATTGTTTCACCCATCGTGTCGTGAAACAGTGGAATAGCCTTCCCGAGACGATTGTTGTGTCTTAATTTGTGGAGACATTTAAATGTCGGCTTGACAGACATATTCTGCAGCAACAAGCGGACTATGTGACTTTTTAGCCATAAAACCAATGACTTATGTGAATCGATGTCTGCATTCACTTAACGCTGTAATTGCTTCATATTTTTGCTTATTTTCTCGAACTTTTATATACAAATAGGGAGTACAAAGGCGCAATTCTATTTCCCTCAAATAAACTCACTGACTGATTCCCACCTTGACCGTCATTTAATTAGTTTCTCTTATTGCAAAATCGACAGAATAATTAGCTACAGCATTAATTGGGAGTCAGAGCACGCACCCAATTCCTTGCCTGATTCCAAGGCACATCGGCCATCCGATGCTTTTTGTTAACAGCATTGAGTCCACCTTGTGTTGGTTATTGAAAATAGACCGACAGTCTATCTAAAGAAATCTGAAATGGGCAGCATTTAAGCACTTTCGTTAAGCGCAAATTGCCAGTCTCTCCTGTGTTGTCGGTGGTGGAAAATGCGTAGGCAATCGATAGAAACGAGACTGCGCAGTAGCCTCCTGAATGCGACAAATGATCGTATGCTGCTCATGCGCATGCCTTAGGAAGAGACTGATAAACTATGTGCGCACATTCTGCAATTTCTCAAAACTCAAAAAACGTATATGCGTAGACGATAAAGGTCATCATTAGAGAATGGAAATAGGAAAAGGAAGGAGAAGTCAGTAAATATCGACAAGAGGTTCGACGCTGAGCAATGAGCAAAGCAAGTGAAGGAAAATAATCTGCATTAATTCGTTATGGCCGTCACACTAACGCAGCTTAAGAATACTACTAGATGTAGTCGTCAAACGCAGCACGAACGCATTTAAACGGTTCATTTAAAGTAGACCGCGCACATCAGATGTTTAAATGCAAAAGAATTTTTTTCCGAAGAACTGGCTTTGCTGTCAGGAGTCGATAACATAATTGTCACATATGTAAGCAGCCTCGGTTTCCTTCAAACCTATTTATTTTATCTATTATCTATCTATTGTAAATATTTATGCGATGTAAATAGAAATACTTGCGCCATTTGACTTAAAAAAACCCGAATATTTTGCCAACCTCTACAGTAGTCATTGGCCATACTAAATCAAAAGCCTAGGTAACTTTTTTAAGATGCATAGATAAAAACAAAATTGTCATCCGTCTGTTTCAAAAAAAACAAATATAACAAGCATGTCCACTGCTGTTTTTTGACCATTTCCTTGACATTTGTTGAGTGTATGTTCTTCCGTAATGAATTTGAAGACCTTGAACATTAAATTCTGCATCATTACCCCAGCTGTATTTAATGATGAATACTTGATCTAAGATTTTCCTGCGACAGGATTTAAATTAAAAAGGCAAACTTGAAGAGACAACAGATAGGAAGACCGAGCAAAGAAGGGATTCGAAAGGGTAAATTTGATGGCGAATGGATTCAGTTCGCTTGAAGAGAAATAGTTCATTGTCGTCCATTGTGATACGTACCAGGTCAAAAGACGTGGCACTTTATTTTAGATAAATTGAAATAAAAACGTCAAAATGGTGGTTCTCTTACTAATTTTAGGGGATTTATAATAAATGCCGGCGTACTTAAATCCCCTACCTGGATTTTCTTGGCAGCCTTTCAGGCAGAGGGGGATCTAAATGTATGCAGAAAAGCGTACTGAGGTCTTTTCTTCTCAAGATATTAATTAGTCATTAAATGTAGATGAATGGGCTATTCTGTGGAATGCTGGCGCCAACCAGCTGCTGAAGTGGTCCAAAAGCTGCACCCGCTGATTTAGGAACATATTGCATGCGCTGAGCTGAGGCTCCTAACGAATACCGATATGCGCACTTAACCGGTGCTTCCCAATCCAGTCATTTGTCGGCCTTACAAATCAAAGCGTAATTGGTTATAACGTATTCCTTTCTGATGAATTTTTGTCATCGGGAAAATTCTCGTACTCGCCTGCAAAACCGATGTTCGGTGCGGTGTTCCGATTAAAAACGCTTAGTTCGCCTTATGTGCCTGCAATGGAAACCGAAGGAGCTAACTTTCGGATGGACATTTATTATACTAAAGAAAAAGCCTCTTCGTTTTGCTGCTAATAAATAATATATGTCATCCAGCACCTTGCATAAAAAGACTTCGGTTCATTAAAATTATCTTTAACACTACCACTTGTGGACGAACTTTTTAATGGGGCGTGTAAAGGACATGACAAGATAGCCCTAAATGTTACGAGATTTGGTTTACTTTTAGTTATTCCTACACGACGTTGGCCTGTGCATTGTTTGCGAGGCCATTTTAGCCTCCGAAATGTTTAAATTTTAGGGACCGAAAAATACTTGACCGCAGTGTGCAGTTTACTTTGTCCAAAGAGCATATCGATGTAATTTTAGAAATTCGTTCTGTGCTAATAACGCATCTTTCTTGGCAATATGTCAGTTCTTCTTTCTTCTTCGTTGGACGTAGTCAGGAAGACACACCAGAAAATAGTATTTTAACATTTGCGAAGGAAACCTTGTCAGGCAGAAGCTCGTATATCCTACTGGAGTTTCCAGCTGTACTCTAAAGTCCGATGAAACAAAACGCGCAGATAGAAAATTTCTGAGAAATCCAGTGTTTCAAAAACCGACAAAATATTTAAGCATAATGCGCATGTGACTGCACCGAGGGGGGTTTATCGCTTACTTGTAAAAATGCGTTGGAAAATACAATTGCTGACGATACGCCGGCTGCTGTTCCCTTGAGATGGACGTTTTTAAGTATGTCTTCAGGCCTTCACCAAGATTGCTTTTATATACTGCAGCTCGTTTTTCGTTTTATCATTTTGAAATTCTATTAAAAATCTACAGGACGAAACAAAATGAACGAATGATGAATAACTGCGTGACTAAACGTTTTATAAACATATCTGTGATCGATGTTTATAAGTGTCCTGCGGACTAGACAGAAGCGTTCGGAACCTTTCGTATTTGTGCGAAGAAATACCTTTTAATAGCATGACAGTTTGTAGTTTTGAATATCTGGGCTTTTCCCCGCCTCGCGAAAATATATCGCGTATCAAAAACATAACTGATTTTAAAGTACAACATTGTCTGGGGACATGGGTCGGCATCAATTAAGATGCCGCTCTCTGCTTGTGGCACAGCACTAAGGTCGTTAGTTATGCCGCAACTGTCTGCCCGTCCAATCACCTTGGTTAAACAGCTGACAAGCCTGCAAAGTTTCGAAATTATCCTTACCGGATGTGGCCATGTTATTACCATCCATGTCAAACACTGGAGGTGTAAACATACGTAGATTGTTTTTGTAGACGTCCTAGTGAACATGTTGAAGTGGTCGGTGTGTCCTCTGGACGAGAACAAGTTTTGGTCCGAATCAGCTTTTAGCTGACTAATATAGATAACTTGCCATGTGTGCGAATTTAAGTAAGGTAGGAAAAAGAGTTGAGACGGAAGTGTCTTTCAATGTGCTCTGAACATCCTTAAGTGCCGACTATTAGTCGAGCATCTTTCAATCCATCTGGGAAAACCAAGATGGAAACTCACTAATTATGTAGTTTTTCTAAGCAAGTGTAAGCAAGCATAGATCCATTGAATTGACTACGTTAACAAGCCCTCGATGGACGGCAACGGCTACCGGCAGGCAGATATTAGCCACGCAACCCGTGGTCAAAATTAGAGCACCTGGAAAATAATAAATCTGGCCACTATCTGAGACTAAAAATACAGACATTTACCGTGATATTCGAGTGACGCGGTCCATCAAATCCGTCACAGACACTTCGTCGGATGAGATTTCGTCGACACATCACACCCTACAGATTGCCTTACTCTGCACCCGAGCAGGCACCTGGTTTCACAGAACTGGCAACAACTGGCCGCGTTCTGTCAGCTTCTATCTTCAGATTGCCCGGTCAAGATATTCGCACCACCTTAACTTTCGTATGTCTCACCTTAACATATCTGTCTCCATCGTATTTCGTAGTCGAAAGCGAACTCTATTATGGTTTTGAAGAAAATGCTTGCCCGGCGCTTACCTGACTTTTCGTGACCAGACATTTCAAAGTGATTTTTTTATCATCTGCGTATGCAACTGAGTGTCTACCTACCGCAACATCTTGTGAATTTTGGAAAGTAGTGCATATGGACATGGAGCTGTGGAGAATTTGCGTTTGGAGATGGCACATACCAAGATTTTCGAGCGTCTGCTATGCCCTGATCAGCAAACCACGGTCCTTGCAGCCTGGTGTGCGCTGGCAGTTCTCCGCTACCTGGTTGTTTGCCGATAGATGTGTTTGAGCTCCCGGTGGGTATACAGGTCGTGTGCATGGCTGTCCAGTCATCCAAGTCCTTTCTGTTGTTGTTGGCCAAAATCCTGGATAAGTGTGTGTTTTGAGCCAAGGAGTGTGGAGTGAAATGCCAAGGTGCGGGTTCGGCCACGTTGTCCACCTGCGCTATCCCCACCTCCGATATTCTTGAATCTGTCTTGACACCAGGAGGAGAATAAAATTGGGCAGATGCAGCGCAAGTCAACTCTACTATGAACCAATCTAAACACTAGTCACCGTGCCTTCTTCACCTTGCTACGGAGCACATAGTGGACATCGTCGGATGAGACGGTCGAATTATCAAATGGGATTGTGTCTGGTTGGCGGTCTTTAGCGAAGGTTGATGATACTGTTCATCTTTCGAGATATATCGAAATATGTGGGCTATTCAAAGAGTCAAGGCACATTTTTTCAAAGGGACAACCTGACGGCCAAAATAATTTAGTACATTAAAAGCACGCAAAAGTGAATATAAATGAGTTGGTTAGTGAAATTGTCACAAACCCCTGAAAATTTACTAAATAGGCGTTTTGATGAAATTCCGTGTTTTTATTTATGCGGTTGGTCGGAAAGCTTCAAGCGAAGGCAAACATGCAATGGCATATACGTGAGCCTATTACGATGCTGCATGCCAGTAAATAGTGCGCTTCCAACTATTGTTCTGTTACAAGTTTATTGTCAATATTTCATGGATTTCATCTAATACGTATTCTGGGTTAAATCCCTTCGTAGTTACTGTGACACATGCATGCGGTGCCTAATTTACGACACCGAAAATATCATAAGCAAGCGGGCGGCATTTTCAAGCATCTCCCGAACTCGGAAAGGCACCCAAACTAGCTCGCTATCCAGTTCTTTCAGTTAAATATAGATGCTATTTACCCGGTAACAGAAAAAATTAGCTTGTCCACCACTTGCCTGTTTGCTTTCATCCACTTACCGGCTGCTTTTCATTTCCTGGCTTCCGAAATTAAATCTCCAGCTTCTATCGGAGGACTCTCTCGCAGAGCTGATATCTCATCATTATTGGCAAGAAGCTAGGGCAATAAGATCTCATAAAAAGGTTTCCATCAGGAACAGTTTATCATCTTGATCGATTACGAAGTTGGCAAGGATGGGTGTGTATAAAACAAGACGAAATTACAGCCGAAAAATAAGGCATCAATTACTTGCTCCTAAGTCTGGTATGGGCCAGATTAAAAATACCGGTCGCTAGGGAGAGCAAAATGCGTTCATCTGAATGTATGAATGCAAACACACACCAATAAATAAACGAGGGAAAGGAAGTTAGACAGCATATGTATCGAGTGTAGGGAGAGAAAATGAAAGGCGATGAGTGAAAAGGACCGACATTCAATGCGTTTTTGATAAGCAGTTGGTAGTGTTACTGTCGGCGTTGAAGAGGAATTCCAGGATTGTAATTCCTTTGCGAGACACGTTCCGACGATTTGGTAAACCCTGTTGATCAAAGATGTTCTCAGACTGTCGGAATTTGGGTTTGTTAAGGAGGCCCGAACGCAGAATGTTCCATAATACCGGCAATTCTCCGAAGGACACTCAAATATTTCACGTGTGTTGTCTAGTATGGACGACGATCCCTTGGCACAGTAACGTACCATTAGAGAGCGTGATATGTTTCGGTGCCCGCAATGCACCTGACATTGGTAGAATGTTAATTTTTCGCTAAAAGACATTCTTATTGTTTATATCATGGAATATATGTTAATAGACAATCAACCATCTAATTCGACTACACTTGGTAATCAACAGTTATATATGTGGCGAGTGTAGCAAACGTAAATTAAGGCGAAATAACCACAATATTTTTACTTTAATAAACAATAACGAAACTCGAAAACAGAAGTGCATTTTTACTTTTTGTCCCTCATCTCGCAGAAAAAGCAAGTAAATACACAAAAATGGAATTAAAATTCTGTTTTCGCATTTTGGTGGGTTGTGTTAAATGTAAACTAGCATCCTCGCATCTCATCGCAGTCAACAAAACAGAAGCGAATTGCCATCTTCAAAAGCAAGAAAGCACCGCATCATGTAAGGGTAAAAAACGTTCAACTGCAGAATATCCCGCACAGCCATCACATCTAGGACTAGTGCACAAATATTGCGCGATATGTACGTCTAATGTGGGTTAAACTCCGCTGACCCAATGATCGGCATAGTTATGGAGCGGACCAAAGGTCCTAACTTTCCTGTAAATTCATTTGAAAAAATTGAAGCACGTGCTCGTTTTTTTCTGAAATTATCTCACTAAAGCGCTCGTTAGCGACAATTCCTACGGAGGAAGGCTATTCATTTGAATAGAAATGTCCTAACTACATGCGTTGGCGGAGAGTCCCTTATGTTCTGACGACGTTATCCGTTATGGTAGGTTTGACGTACGAATAAGAACTAAACCATCATCTAAAGAAAAAAGGGCGTCTGATAGCTCACTACATTGATGAGGTGTCTGGTTAGAGACAAACAATGTAGGTGTGGTATGTCGCACCATTTGCCTCGTACACATGGTGACTGCTCCGCTAGGTCCTTAAATGACAATAACTCTCATCTGAAATAGGCAAGAACAGCAGGATTTATTGGCACCAAAAAATTTCGCGACTGCTCTTCAGCTGCTTCCTGTCGCTTCATAAGAGGGATAACGAGTGAGAACAATACAACAGATTTGAATTCATGCAGAAAATCGATGCAGAAA
>CACRXP010001119.1:37715-63187 GCA_902702965.1 Spirometra erinaceieuropaei | reverse complement strand
ACAATCAGAGCCGTGCGCCGGCGATCCCTCGGGAAAGCGCCGAGACCCCACTTGATCCAAGCTGAAGGTCTCCACTAAGGCGGCCACTGGTTGATGAAAAGCTTGCAACGATATTTCAGAAGATATGGCTCCATAGACAAGTTCCCAGGATATTGAAGATACGACAGTGGTCCTTCTCTACAAACGGAAAGGGAGCCGGCAAGTCCCTGATAATTACAGGGGAATTTTGGTCTCCAAAACTACTGTAAAGATTACGCGCATATTTGTCAACTGCTTTACGATCCCCTGGAACAAGAATGTCTTCTGGAGAACCATTGTGGCTTCCGACGATCTCCTATACTGCATTCGTCGACTTTACGATTGGCCTTAACTCTCTGAATGGTGATGGGCTTCAGAAATTCATTCAGGAGTTCATTTGCCCTAAAAGATTCACGCCAATGGTACGTCCACTCCACGACGCTATGATGGCGCGCATCACGACTGCGCCCTCAACACCGCGACAGAAGCGGATATGCAATGCGGATTGACCATCAAAGGGGATAGAACAGTGATCATGTAGCGGTTGTTGTTCGACAGTGAATGCAACGACTCTGGTATCAACATCGACGACAATCAACTCCGAACAATGGGCAAATTCGTCTCTTTAGGCTGTACACTCTCACGCACAATCAGAAACTTTTGTAAAATTGCGCAATGAATTTCCAAAGTCCCTTCAACCCTTAACCGACTGAAGGCCTCAGTGCAGAATCGCTTTAGTCTTCATATAACCACCAAACTTGAGATGTATAAAACTGTTGTCTTGATAAAACTTTCGGTGTGGAGCACAAACCTGAACACTACGAGATACGAGCGCGGAAGCTCAACAGCAACCTCAGACGCCTCCGAATAATACTCAAGTCCGCGTTGTGAGACAGGGTTCTGGACCCGAGAATCATGGGACGAGACGTAATCCTCGGCATGCACGCCAGGTCAACTACGTCTACCCTAGCGACTCCTATAGTTGATGCTACTACGGGTGTTTGCCAATATGAAAGCCAAAGACGACACTGGAAGCAAATGCAAATAAAGCTGGAGACACGGGAAGACCTCTCACAGGATAAACCGGCCTGGAGAAGAGTCGTGACGATTGAGGCTGCAACCAATTGAACAAGTAGATCTTCGCCGTCGAGGACAAAAGGGCGGCCGGCAAGTCTCAAGCACCTCCGATATCCAACGCCAAAAATCATGCCCCTCCAGCATTTCCACTCTGTCAAGTAACATTTCACACATATATCGGCCTCATCGGACGACGTTGTACCCAATTCAAGAACAATCCGACACTTTGGCCTGTTGTTTCCGCAGCCATCCACGTCGTCACACCTGCACCAACCCCTACGACGTCGACGACGACGATCACCACGATAGCTATGACGCTGCTAATGCCCCGAACTCAGCCGCCAATATCGTCAACCCCGACTATCTCCATAATGCCTGATACAAATCCCGCGGCGACAAACACCGCCCCTTCCGCTCCGACAACCGGTGAGAACGCTTCAATACTCTGTCAGCCATCACCCTCAACACCACTGACCCCCTCCTTCCCCAGTCATGTGTCTCGATTCTACCTACCCTCATAGCTGTCGCACCTTTACGTCACGTTTCTGCCTTAATGGACACTTGCTATTCCGTTGCACTGAAATTAGCGAACCAGTTTACATGTAAAGATATAACTGGATTTTATGACAAGAATCTCTACATCCAACGTCTTAATTACACTCACAAGAAGCACGGGTAAAAAACCCGTCCATCAATCATGATACGTATTATATGGAAAAACATAGCACTTTCTTCTCGATAAATTAAAAGTTACAAAACACAATAGCGGCTGTCTTGCTAATTTTGGGAGAGTTGTGATCAATAAAGGCATATTTGATCAGTAGAAGAAGCGATCGTTGGAATAAGGGCTTTATTCGCCTGACGTTCCGGATTCTCACTTCAAGGGATTTTGCCGAGGCAGGGATCAATAAGAATTGGCACGTGTTTTCCTATTTCACATAGACACGAATAGAAAAGAGCGTTGCATTGCGCTAGATCCGGGAAATTAGGTATGAGAAATACGTAAACTGGTTTGAAGTCAGAGTAGGTATCACTCATTTTTAAAGGCCTCTGGTGTTTTCAAAATCCAATTTAATTCCAACAGTGTTTGTTATTCTTATGTTTTTCTGGTAGGCTGTAAGTCAATCTCTAATAAACGTCCTTGTTTCATTTGTAGAGAAAAATCGGCCTGACGTACGTGACGGCAATTTGAAGTTAAAATATCTTGCTATAGGTTATATTTTTATTAGTGTTAAAATGAATACTGGTTCCACTTCCTCTTTGTAAAATATAGTACCTTCAAGATAACTTGCACAAGCAGGCCAGGACACGTCAGAAATACTAACACTTGCTGTCAGATTATTCGATGGGGCATCCATGGGAAATCTAGTAACAACCTGGCATTTTGCAAAATCTAGTCGGTCTTTAGATACTTACTGGAAACGTTGACTTTTGTGTTGTTTTCAAGGCAATGACACAGGCGCTTAAGTATTTACCGCTTTCAAGGACTAAGCAAGTATTCAAACGCAACGAGTAAGCGAATTTGTCGAAGGGGCATGTTAATGCATTTGGAAAATATTCCGAGTGTCATTTTGTGATGATATATTATTTTAGGTTAGTTAGATAAAGAAGTTGGAGAAAATAATTGGAGAAGCAGTTTACCAGAACAGACTTTACATGATAAAATTTCGGGGTGCTTGTTTTTTTCCAGAGCTGCTAAATCGTTAAATGGGGAATATCGAACAGAATTTCAAAGGACTAGTTCACTTAGTCGGATCGACAGTGTACTCATCAGAAGAAGAAGAAGAAGAAGCCGATGCTCGCCCATCCCATATTAAGGTGATGACTCGTAACACAAGCTGCTTTCAAGCTCGCTCTACGGCCATCATAGAGCCGAGGCGACAGCAGAAAAAATCCAACATCTCAAAACCGGACTGCTTTATCAGCAACTTAGATTTCTGCTTAATTTTCTGCACTAAACTTTTTGTTATGCGTAGCCAACTGATCTTTCGTAAACGCCGGGATCATAATAAATCTACCTTGATTAGCTGTTTTTGCTTCCTCTTGTACGTCGATTGTGATGTCCGTTGTCGACAGCACAAACCATAAATATCAACAAAACTTATTCGAGAGTGGTCTTTTAGCAAGATTTCGACTTTCGTCTTATTCGATTTTTAGCGTATTATAAAATCTGCCCGAGTTATACAAATAGGTCGGCGGAGAGTTAAAGTTTAAATAACAGTCTGATAACTGTGACTTTGGTCGACATTTAAAAGTGTTTGCCCGTCTGGACGCAATTTCCCGTAGGCTTTCGCATATGTGCGAAAACATTAACATTAATGGCAAGATGTATAGGCAGTCCATGGTTTGAATAGCAGGACTTACCAACGACCCGCAAAGATAAATCGCGTGTGACAAAAACAGGTTTTAAAGTGCAGTTTTGTCTGGAGCATGGTGGACAGCAATTAAATACCAACACTTGCACGTAGCGCATGTAGAAAAGTCGTTGTCTTTCCCACGATCGTCTGAATGTTGAACCAAGCTGGTTATTCAGTTAACACCCATGCCTTTTTCAGATGCATTTGTTGAAAATAAAGGAGATATTGCTTTCTGTGCAGCATGCGATCTCTAAGCATACATTAATTTTTGGCCTAAAAAGGTATGCTGTAAAGTGAACTTTTCATTATGTCCCCTAGACGAAAAAACATAGTACGCACTAAAAACTGTCGGAAATCTTTAGATAATTTCTTAATTAGAACGATGCCTGTGTATTAATGATGGGAAGATCTTCCAGAATGCTTTATACGGGGTCCTTCGTCATCTGTCGATTAGCATCTTTAAGTGATCATATAGTGTTTGTGCAGTTATGAATGCACATCGCAGTCATCGACCACAGGGAACCAGGTCAGGCTATGAGTATTCATTCAAACAATCCTAAATCTAACCACCCTCCGGTAACAGAACGACAAACGTTCACTGATGTTCAGGAAACAAGGTCAATCATTCTCAACACAAAAGCACAAGCGCTTTGTTGGACAAGGTTAATCTGTATGACGTATCCTGCAAATTTTTTCCCGTTGCAGATGTCTCAATAAACATTTGGATAATAAACATATACAAGGGCAAGCAGGATGCCTGCTAATGACTCAGTGCTCGTTAAATTTAAGGTATCTAATTTAGAATTTCTATTTACAGGCCGGCAAATAGTTTCGAACAACAAATAAGACATCCACTCTTCTGAGGCTTACTCCGCGATGTCTGAGCACACTATCTGTCTCTAGTCTGTTCGGTAGGCAGGCACTTAAATATCCAATGAGGCACTTATGTCACACCTCCGGCGACGTCAGCATATGCGATTTTACAGTAGTGTTGTAAATTACGTGCACTCAAATAGAGGCAATGTGCGAGGATACTGTTCGATACAATAGTCAAAGTGGCGACGTTCATTCGGCTGAAAAGATACACGTTCATCCTTCAGTGTTTCTTAGTTCAGCAAATGAGGAGGTAAATCCCACATCACTCTGGTCTTGATTACTGCAACTATGGTATCATTCCTCAGATAAAACATGCAATTCGAGAGGCCCCTATTATGATAAGAAAAACTGAGGAAGAATCTCTCTTATAGACCATTGTAATGGCCTCTTTGTATTTTACATTTGTTTAAGTTTTATTATAGACTTTTCCATGCCTCACTTTATCCAGGCATGATGATGCTCTCGCATTCGTTTCGATGAGCACCTAGTCGTTCGGCTACCCTGCCTGCCTAAACTGAGACCTAGAAAAGTCCGTCTCTATCGTAATCTTGTCTAAGTTGATTGACATTGGTCACCGGGTAGCATTCCGAGTCATCCATAAACTGTCGTAGAGACGCTCTACGTTCCTGTGTCAGCGGATACTTGTGACGGCAGAGACACTGATTACACGGTTAACTATCTTAGCGTGTGTTGACAGAAGACGTTCATACAATGCCCTCTTACTGTCCTGAGTCAAGCTGATCCCAGCACTGTCAGACTATTAGCCCCTCCTCAGGCCCCTGACAGAACTGACATGTCAAACGTTCTTAACCTTCTCCGTCATGATCACTATTCATTAGTTGTTTTTGATTTTGCTGCCTTGTCCACATTTATATTGATGAACAGGCCTAAGGATGAATAATCGAAAATATACGTTCGCCAAACTTGACTTTCTTTTCCGTTTGTGCAGACAAACCAATTAGAGATCGATCGTCTTTGGTTTAAAGGCATATGGGCTTCGTCGATTATCTTTACTGCGGACTATCGGACACTACAAACACGGTTGACATTCAGCCAGCAATCCTACAAAGAATTGCCCATCGCCAGCAGCCTTTATATAACTCCGACTACTGTGGTTGATACTGCCGCAACATGCGCTGAACGCACATGACCTAAGAGCCTTGGTATAACGTACTCGGACATTTACCTTGCATTTGTATTTACTATCAGCAATGCAAGCTGTGGCCATCGAGGCTTATAGAGTTTTCACATCTTGGTGTGTTATGTTTGGCAAACCGTCTTTGCTGGAAGAAATCTCTAAGATCATATTCGGGCCATTATGAATCAATAGTTCCAACTTGTAGCCATTCATTACGCACTTATATTTTTTGTATAGTTGTCATTCGTGTGAATTATGCCTGATCAATTCGTTTTGAAGAACCAGAGTATTGGACACAGCAAGATGCACATCCCGTATTACAGAGGGTCTTGACCTTAACTCCAGGGATTGGGATTTTCCACGAACGAAGGCGAAATTTCGAGTTCCAGGTGTATGCATAAGTAAAGAAGAGTCGAGCACCGGAACACTTTGTTTATTGTCCTGAGCTTTCAGACTCGTGCAGGAGTCCATCGTCAGAGGTGGTAGCAGCAACAGAACAAGCGACAGTTATAAGGCATGTAGACCCAATCATCGACCGACGGCGCAAGACTGGAGGTGACTACGCAGGGCTCTGTACATTGGCGCCAGATCGATAAGTCGATTGGCTGAGTTCCCATCCGACGCCCAGACTTCAATCAATTCTCGGCCTGTTTTGTTTCCGACGTGGACGACTATTTTGGTGTCTGCGAAGTTAAACTCGTGACCCATTTAGTAGGTGTGGGCGGCCACTTGTGATAATGCGTCGCCTCGTCGCATAGCCACCTTATGTTCGTGTATGCGCGATCTGGCGCCGACGTACAGAGCCCTGCGTAGTCACCTCCAGTCTTGCGCCGTAGGTCGATGATTGGCCTACATGCCTTATAGCTGTCGCTTGTTCTGTTGCTGCTGTCACCTCCGACGATGGACTGCTGCACGATTATGAAGACTCAGGACCTTAACAAGGAATCAAAGGCTCCCAAGTTTCCCCTAACACAATTCAAATACGCAAGTAGTATATATTTAAAATCACGACAGCCTGTTAGAACTTATTCCCCCTGTCCCCGTCAACGTCGTAGATCCTGACATGCATAGGAAAGATAAGGTTACTCGATTCCTCAACCCTGTTTAGGTGAACATGGAAAATTCAAAACAGATTAAATCTTAAAAAGGTGTAATGACTGGAAAATTTGTGAACCTGCGGAACCCAGTAGCCTTCAACACACTCGGCCGAGTACGGGATTTATGCCGGACCTCACAGTCGGCAACAATTAAAATTTTAATGAGAACAATTTGCATTTCCATACATTGCCAAATGTGTGTTCTTCTGGGTGAATGTGATTTCGAGGCACCGCGCAGTGAGACTGGCAGGTGGTTTCACTGATAACAAAAGTAATGTGCTTCTGTGGTATCTCTGTCATCAGTGAAAGTTCAACCTACAGTTCAGCCAGTTTTACTAACTTTGCACGTCAATAACCCTGTCTCCCCACCGAAGATGAAGAAGCGGATTGTGTCAAGCACAAGTAACTATTTTGATAGCCCCCTTCTCTCTCTCACCAAAGTACTTAAAACAAATTATTTTATATTTTAGAATATTTTAAAAGGCTGTTTGTTCATAGTGAAGAATAAAGAGGGAGCCGATAATACTAAGTATAAGACATTTTAAAGGAACCGTCCAACTGAAGAGCGACGCAAAAAACCTTGACGTATTTCCTTGCCTATGAGGGGACGTGAATGTTTATTGAGGACGTACCAAATTAAACAGCAGCGGTTTTAGTATGAATTCTAACCTCGTTAGTGTGTCTCAAACGCTTGTTCTTAATTTCCCCTATTTTCATGTGTTTGAGTTCGCATTTTGAACTGACCGCGTGAAATCGGTCATTTGCCACTACTTTCCGGTTTGCTCACAGACACTGCCCACCGCTAGGGTTCAGTGGTTGTCCATTGCCTTGTGAATGCCGACCTAGTTTTCTGTCTAGCATTTAACAAAATCCCGCCGTTGTTAATAAATGCATAGCGAAAAAAAACGTATTTAGATAAACGCATAAGATGGGACACTTCAATGTATTTGCGCGTGCTTACCAGGTGGAGGATATCGATTCAAACCAGAATTTCGATTTTTTCACCCCTGAGTGATAACAAATGGAAATTTAAAGCATTTAGTCCCCGGTACGAAGCTGAAGTAGGCAAGAACGGCAGGATTTATTGGTACCAACAAATTTCGCGACTGCTCTTCAGCTGCTTCCTGTCGCTTCATAAGAGGGATAACGAGTGAGAACAATACAACAGATTTGAATTCGTGCAGAAAATCGATGCAGAAACAGCAAGGTTAGGGTTTTGGGCAAAGTTGGCTAATCGATAAAGTTAGTAACGCAAACGCTGTTTCTGCATCGATTTTCTGCACGAATTCAAATCTTTTGTATTGTTCTCAATCGTTATCCCTCTTATGAAGTGACAGGAAGCAGCTGAAGAGCAGTCGCGAAATTTTTGGTACCAATAAATGGAAATTTATCGATTGAAAATTCATGCTCACCAACTATTTTCTGGATCCTTCTAGGGAATGTTTATAACTATCAAGAGTTATCTTGCTTTGTGGAGCTGGCATAACATGTATTATAGAAACCGTCTTTTCGGAACAATAAACTAAATTCATTGCAAACCGGACTGCATTCATTACCATTGGAAGGACGACTTACGGCACGACAGGCCCAATTGTCAGTAGTCATCGCATGGTTTTTCATGGAAGAGAAAATGCAGTAGGTGGGCTTACTCATGAAATGTCAACTGAAAGTCCGAAATGCGTTTTCGTTTCGAAAAGGTAAATTAGGTAGGGCTGCAAAACCAATCATTGTGTAGCTTAATTCTATCTCAATTCAGTTACCTAGGGATGCCGTCGTTTGAACGAACTTTTTTTGGGCTGCATGCAGGAACTCCACTCTGTAAAAAGTGACTACTTGTGTGGTTTGCATTTTTTTCATTGATATTCGATGTCTTTAGAAAGTCAATTATATTTTATGGACAACACGCATAAACATATTCATTTTTTCACACATTCGGTAGAAAGTTACGTTTCTGCTCTGAATACCGTAAAGCAGTTTACGGTTTTCCATACGCGGAAAATTTATGGCTAGAGTTTGGAAACCCTGAAAGCAGGTGTAACGGCAGATCAAGTTCAAAATTATTCGGAACTTAGAAAATGTTTTAAAACCAAATTAAACCTTTTTTACAAGTGTAAAATTTAAAAAAAAGCGTAATTTTCTACCGAATGAGGAAAAAAATGAGCATGTTTATGCGTGTTTTCCATGAAAGAAAATTGAATTTGTTAAGACATCAAATATCAATGAAAAAAACGCATGCCACATAAGTAGTCACTTTTTACAGAGTGTTGTTCCTGCATGCAGCCGGAAAAAAAATCGTTCAAACGACGGTATCCTGAGATTGCTGAATTGGGATAAAATTATGCTGCACAATGATTGGTTTTGCAACCCTACTTAATTTACCTTTTCGAAACGAAACGCATTTCGGAATTTCGGTTGAAATTTAATGAGTTAGCCCAACTACTGTATCTCATGCGCAGAAAGGAGTGTGTTTACGTTTCATCTGTTATCGCTATCCCTAATTATTTGTCACTAGTCAGCCACTTTGCTTGACCTTATCGTAACACTCATTTCCGTGACACCCATCCACAGAAAACTCAACAGAAGCCTTTGCATCCCAAAACTGCATGTGGAACAATACAAAATCTGAAAATAACAAATACCTGAAAACAACCGTGAGAGGCACATCGTAAAAAAAGGCAAGGTGGCCATCCACAATAATCTATGTTATAGCCATTTCAGGAGGACACTTCGCGGTAATTATTCGGAAATTCTTTAAATGTTGTCGCATTAAAATCTTTTTATTTGTTTGGTGGTATGCATGAACGCACTTTTAGAGACCTGTCATCTTAGCCTGCTGTTATCAAATAAATCACCTCGCCTGCGTTACTTCTAGAAAGAAAGTGACATTTTCAACCGAAGCATAACTAACATCAGTAATTGTTTGTCTTGTTAATTTTCTGAACCGTGCTTTGCTGTTAATCGGCCGCTTTGGGCTGTGACTTTGTCCCGATCCCCAGGTATCACGCAAATATTCTGAACTGCGTCAGATGTGATGAAACATTCACCAGCTAAGTGTTTCGTTAACGTGCGATGAATTTTCGTCTTGCTTAGTTATTCAATTGGGCTATTAATATCAAGCGATTATTCCGCTCTGGCCAATGGACTTTGGCCCAAATGATCACATCAAATTTCAATGTGAACTTGTAAGTCATAAATCGACCGATTCACTTCAAGTCAGCGATTAGTTTCTGAGGAACTTTAAAAACTGCTTTTTGAAAACTGGAATATTTGCCAGAAAACACACAACGCACGCTGGGAGATGCACTGATGAGCCGAAATCCTAGCGGCTGTATTGTTCGGCGGGATAATATTAGCGAAACACGTGTATGAACTTTTAGCTAATAACCGTGCTCTCATTTATGGCATGTCGTACTGCCTGTGCATGTTTTCTACTAGTTAAGACCTAATCACATTCAATATTGGTCACAGTTGTAGTTTTTTTAACACTAGCGCTAACTTTGAATGAAGCTGAATACAAGCTATTTCTGTTGCCGTCGCCATATTTTCTTCGGTGTCTCCTACCTCAATAATTGAAAACAATTCAAGGCTTGCGTGACAATACTATTGTCATCATAACAAAGCATGCATTGCAAATAAGCATGGCCTGCACTGGAACAGGCATAAGTCCGGCAGAAAGTGTCATGAAGAAGTTAAGTGATTGACATTAAACTTGTCTCTGTCGTTACTATTTTTCGAAGTCGCTGAACAACTACATGATGGCGATATTCGTGCTCCCAACTCCCAGAAGTAAATTTATGGTGCTGATGGCACCTTGACCATCAAGAAAAATTGCGAGGTCGGGCCCTTACACCAGGTGTTGAATGCCGTTTCCCCGGATAGGAGAATAATTTTGAAAAAGGCAGCTGCAAAGGACCTCCCATTTTTAGATATGATCTTATGATGAGCGAAAGACGGCGACCTAGCAACAAATGTTTATAAGCAAAGAACTGATGTTGGTGTAATGCACAGATGAGGAGGTAATTACTCTGACGTACAAAACAAAAACTGTCCCGAAAACGTACCCAGGTGTTCTCATATTCGCAGGTAAAGAAGGCAGCTTGCGCCGCGCAAATTCTACTGTCCTACTTATGTTGCAAAGACTTCTGAAACTACCGCCAAACAAACGATTCTGTCAAGCAATTGAATCGCTCACAGGTCAGTATGTTAGTCTATAGCAGCAGCATATCTAAGGAAGGATTCCATTCCAAAGAGGGAACTAAGTAAATTTACCTACTGCCTCCTAGCGTTGATTGTTTCTACGTGTGCCTTGGCCATCCAGGTTGCTACTTGAGAAATTATATCAAAGAACAAGATCTTACAGTCTTTTAGCATAGTACAATGCCTCTTGTCATTGAACAAGTAGCTAACAGCAACTACTGCTCCAAGGGAGCCAGTGGTGAAGCTACCGTTGTGACCATCATAAAGCGGATGTCAGGATTTCTTGGGACCTGGTACTCCAGCAAAGGCAATAACAACTGACATAGTGAGTTGCACACAACGACGAAAACATATATCCATCCTTGAATCAACAACTGGCATTTCCTTTCCAGTCTTCTGATGTCTCTTCAAGCCGCCATTCATGCTCTCCCTTTCCGGTCCGTATTTGCAACACTGGGACCGCACGTGACAAAAACCCGCCTTCTGCTTGTGCAACCTGCGCGCCTCAAACCGGCTAATACGGTACTGCCGCTCATTGTCTATTTTTTGTCCTCACTACGAGATGGTGTCGCCAACTTGAGAAATCAACTGGTTATGCCAAGAAAAGCCTACTCATTTTTAAACACCAAACTGCATGGAAGATCAAAGTAATGACCGAAAACATTGAACGTGACGCATTTTATTGAAGAACAAAAGAATCAGTCTTTTCTAGTGGTCCATATTTCCACTATTACCCTGAGTCACCATACCCCTAGAGCATCAGTTATTTTGGAAAAGGGAAAGAAGCGTGTAGCTACAGTTAATTCTAATGCGCAAAAGTTGTTGGCCTGTACAGTTGCGTTTTTGTATGGGCTTGCATCTGCTGTTACAACACGTTGCTGCATAATAGGACACCAACTCGAAATAATAACGCATTTGGCATACCCACTACGGACTGGAAAAACATGCTTCAGAATTTGCCATAATAAAATTCCTAGTCGATGTGTTTTGTAAGTTTTAGGAAAACAAGACTACCACAAAACAGCTATTATACTTGCACTTCCAGAATCATGTGAATAATACACAACTTTGGGACATTAATGAGGTTCATCATGTGAACCACAGATTACCTACAGTCATTCATTTTAGCAAGAGCCAGTAACCGGTGGAACACAAAACTGACAACTTCCTTGGTCCTTACATTTCCAAGGTTTCGACTGTTTTTTATCCCAATAAAGTTGAATGAATTAGATTATTCATGGATGGGTTTCCATGCAATATTTTCCAAATTCACTTAATTCGAGATATTGGCAGTGTATTTACCTATACCTTAGCCTGGAACTCGAATAAGTTTCTATTCCGATTTTAAGAAATATCTACAGAAGGGCACAAAAAAGCCAATTCTGGATTATTCGCAGTTAGCATTCTAATGCAGACCAGCCCGCAGATAGAGGATTTTAGACCTGATTCTAGGTCTCTCTGTCGAAGAACATATGGATGAAAGTCCCAACCATTTGACCAGGAATCAACGTTAAATCGGCCGTGATCAGTAACTTTCACCTATCTGTCCTACCGGTCAGGTGGATTATGGGTTAGTGTGTTTTGAAAATATCGAAAAAGGACCAAAAAGCATCATAGAGCACTCAGGCAATAATCATGTGACACAGTTTGCAAACTGTGGCCCTTATGGTATTGCTCTAACTTTCAGCAATCTGAACGTCCTCCATCAAGGCACAGTTTGCAAGAAGTTTGTTGCCGTTTCATGTGTTAACCACATTGAGGGGTTACTTAGCTTTGACATTCACTTCAGATGCGTCCATCCTCAGGGGCTTCAAGTCCTCCATGTCACCTAGGAAACGGGAAAGTTTAGAGTAGAGTGTAGAACTGTGCAATGATTTACCCTACTAACAACACAGGTATTAGCTAAAAGCCAAGACACGCGTGTTTCGCCGATCTTGTGCCGCTGCCTGACGCAGCTGCGAGGGTTTCGGCTCGTCAGTGGGTCCCCCAGCTTTCCCCGTGTGTTTTCTGGTGGATTTCGGCCCAAATATTCATATTAAAATTTGGAGCGTGCCTGAAAAGACCCGTTATGAAAGATTTACCCAAAGTTCGCGCATTACTTCCCTCGGAAATTAAGCAAGGCAAGAGTGGAGTGTAACTCATGAAAACAAACTGACATCTTCGTAACAAGGAAACCTTCTGTCTGCCATCCTGCAATTAAGCCAAGTTGAGGAAATTTACATTCACATTATGGATTTGCTGTTAATGCAACAGGCATTGTGTGAGCGCTATGTGCGCCTGCTGGATGTCCTGCTGTAACTTCGTATTCCAACGTTTATACTCAGGTTCAACTCGACAGTAAGTCCGGGCCGCAAAGAGAAAGCTACGATCGGAATGATTTTCAAGTTCAATGCGAATGCTTTTTGCCGCTGTGCACGGACTGAAGGATGGAAGAGGCTAACATTAGAAAGAAAATAATTCAGCAAAAAAAGAAACAATTCTCTTGCAAACATTTCCTCGCTAAATTGGCTGATGGCAGTGTTGAGCGAAACAGTGCGAAAAAGCGGAAGGAAGATTGACATTTGTACGCGCATATAAACGCTCCATCACCTTTGTCCGAAGTATTACACGACGATTTAATAATTAAAGCCTCAAAATCCAAGTCTCATTGTAAAGCCTTACGTAAATTTGCAACTGTCAGCGTTACCTAATGAACACTTTAAGATTAATTTTCGACCACTCCTTCAGTCGCAAGTGTTTGAAGGCTTGACATTAACATTTTAGGTGTTTTAGACAAAAAATCTCGTCGAATCGTACTTACTGTAGCTCTCCATCACCTGTGCGCGTTCAAGAGCTAAATCAGGTCAACTAAAAACTCGAGTTAACGTTATCCACAAATGTTTAATGTTTAGCCAGTTGCACGTGTAAGCTCTCTGATTCTGTGAGCTCTAAAGGTGACATTTTTTCAATAAGAGATTGTCAAATGCCAGAGATTATATGGAAAAATGCCCACCATATTTTCGTCCTTACTGTCACATAACTAAAAAGGTAGTAGTCTTGCACGTTTCAACGCACATTCTGTGAAGAATCAGTAAATATCTCTTGAGCTTCAACGAATGCCTCTCCTTAATACGCCTACACCGTAGAATACAAATGCTGCTCATAACTAGAAACTGGAAGTTTGTCGACTCGTCGCACCAGTTTTATTTAAATGCCCATATTTTTAAACCAAATGTAAAAGTAATTCTACTGTCTGCGCGCTCCGTCCTAATACGCTAGTGACCATAGCCTACTGACGAATAACCGCATGTTATATGTAGATGGCGAAATACTCTGATGGAGGGTTTTTTAACTTTTAAGGCCTTCTGTCAGCAAAGAATTACGGTATGAGACGGTACCCAGGGGACCAGCTAATGCACTGTGCAAAATGACAGTACGACTACTTAGAGTTAAAATCCTCGCTGTAATCCCCTGGGTATACATTGAAATAACGTGCTTAGTTCTAGTCATGGAGTGCTTAAAATACATTATGCGGTTCTCTTCCATTTTGGTCTGTTCCAGCATTGCCTGCTGAGGTAACTCATGACCCTGCAATGCGACGATCACCGAAACCGACTGCTTCTAAAATTAGCTTGGATTTTGCCAAACCGAACGGGTTCGGATTTTCTTATATTAACACGTAAGTCTCCTATCAATCAGAAAGACTACCTACGCTGGGAATTTTCATGTAAATGAGCTTCACCTTAAATTTACTTTTATTAAAAACAGCCTGTTCTTGGATTTTCACCAGTGCTAGCAGTTAACGGCATGTGAATTCATCTTCCGATTTCAAGGTCCCTTATTAATTCTTTAACTATAATTATTGTTTGGAAAAGTGTTTTCTGATGGAGCCATCTACCTCTATAATTAAAACTCAAAGTCAACCAATTAACCTGTATCATAACATTATTTAAATAATCAAAATGAAGCGATACAGCGTATGAGACCACATTTAAAAATATATTGGCTTATTTAATGCACTGTTGATCTTTCCTCCGTTTGACTACCCACTCCAGAAGCCAATAAGTAACCGCAACGTTTACAACCATAACTTCACAGGATCAACAGTAAAAATACCTTGCCCTGGATATTTTCAAATTTCTGGCCACACTTACACACCAGAAGGAAATTTTCTCTTATTCGACCGCTTCACGATCGAAACTTCCATCAGTTCATGCTAAATTAACGGCCACGGAAAAAAGTTGTCGCGTATGTTTTGCGCGAACTGGAAGATCAAGTCTTTCATATGAGGGAAAATTTTTTTATCTTTTATCACAGTGTGCCCACAGTAGATGCACAAGCAATCACAAAGCCGTCTTTCCAACTAGTGGCTTCAAATGCCGTGAACAAAAAAAATTATTTCACTAGGCTTAATTTGGCCGAGGATTCTAGCAAACAAAATCGCTTTGTAATGAAATTTCAGAGAAGAAAAATGCAGGTTAATTGACTTCGGAATGCAATTCGGTCTGCCATGGTGAGAGGGGTTTGGAACTGTGCACGTAAATCTATTTTCCCATTCTCCGCTAATGCCAGCAGAAGTGTGCATTGTGCCAACGTTTAATCGTAACATCAGTTCACTTGGTGTTTTCTGGACACTTCAAACATTCCTTGTCTGCTAGGAAGCACATAGTTTTAAAAAAGCCAACGACTTGTCAGACAAATGTTTGTTGTTCTTTAAATAGCGTAAATACTAAGTAATAAGATTTGCTATTCCTTATGATGGTCGCAGTCATTCGGGAAATTAATTCTCTTAAATCGTGTTAGGGGCAAACTGATGTCCTAACCTAATGGCATTCGATCTCATCTTGCCTATTTCCTCAAGCAAGAGATAATTAATAAATTCATCGGTGTGCTCTATCAGAGGAAATTTGACTTCATAGTGCATTACTGTCAGATTGCCGTTCTGAGAAATCAAGCTATGTAATCATGTTCATAGGGTCCTTAGTGGCTCTCTGCATTTTTTGAGACTTTTACAACGAAAATGTGGACGATGTACGTCAGAATCTGAACAAATCTATCTTGATGCAGATAGAACCAGTGGAACAGCCATGGATATGGTCCTCAAAGGAGGTTTCCCGGCTGAATGCGCATTCCAATTGGGAGATTGATTACGATACGCTCAGTTGCTTTCTTTGTTTCTGAAACCGATAATATTTTGCGAAATATGAATAGATATGTAAGTTCTAAAAATCAAGAGATAAAATAACTGTGGGCGAAAGGGCAGAGACCGTCAGTCGAGAAAACTGCCTAAAAGAGGGATAGATGCTACGCGCTAATGATGGTCTGTCATCGTATCACACTGTTAGTTATGGAACTCTTGTTTTAGGTATGTTTGGGCCCATGTCTAGGTGTGGTCACGAGGTACGGATAAAGTCCATTTCTTCTGCGTCACACACTAGAGACCTAAAGCACCTCTCACTTAGTCACTGTGGCAGGTCACATCTCCACTTGATCTTACTTATTCTTACCTATCAAATACGCTAAGAATTTGGAGAGTTACTAATGCACATTTTGTGAACGTTTCTGCGGGCTATTTCAGTGCATCTGGTACTTCCCTACACACGGTCTTTTAATACGTAGCCTTAGGGGCTGGCAAATAGAGTAATGGGTTTTCACTGGAGTAAATGGTTTCTCTTTTAATCCGGCTTCTTAAAAGCTCTCGAGTAAGCTAAGTTTGGAGGTTATTTTAGCTGATTCGCCTTTCGTTCTGAAGAACAGCATATTTGGTTTTGACTCTGAAGGGGAGTCGAAATGTAGGCCATATTTGCCGCTGACTGCAACATTAGCCTCTGTGGCTAATGTCTGTCCTCAGGGCTGACAACAAAGAAGTCGGCCGAGGCTTGGCATGATCGGATTCACGTAAACAACATTGCCTGAACGGTTGTGGGCTTAGTCGAACATTGTGCCCCATCCATTATGGGTGACAAAGAGACAAATCGTCGCTTATAGACTTTGGCACGGAGCGGTAAAGGCACCATTTGCCACATCCGTCGAGAAGGGGGCAATTGGCTCAGTCCACCGGGGCAGGTACATATGTTTACGTTCTACATGCACGAGCAATATGTGAACCTCGTATACTTTCGATCACAGTCGACAGAGATCGGGTGCCGCAGCTGGGATGGATAAGATGCTGTATTTGAGGAACCAAATAACTTAACGGAACAGGGCATAAACCCCCAAATGCACAACTGACCGATTGTGAGATGTAATTGGCAGGTAATGCCCACTTCAGTGTCTCTTGACCTTGCATCTGATAATCTCGGGTAGCGGGAAGTCAGAAAACTGACTCAGGCAATACCCATAGGATACTTCGTTGATTCAGAGGAAGATGCGGTGACCGGAACAAAATGTGCACAGGCCTGAAGCCCATCATCAGACGGTCGCAGATAAGAGTACTGTAAGCATGAGAAGTGCGGTCCCATAATCCGTGACGGTTACTCGTCAGTTTGGTTCACAGTCCCTAAGATCGTTGCTTGCCCGCGCCATCCCCACGTGACTGAATCCCCTGCGCCAAATAGTCTCGGCACAAAATATAACAGCGGGAGATGATCGCGCTTGTTAATGGACTGCATGCACGAGAACCATGACCTCAACAGTAGGCGTTTCGTGTGATTTTCATTTCTTGTGATGATATCGGAATTTTGAAACTTAAAAATATGACTGGGTACAGTCAAATTAACCACAACCTGAGAGCAAGCGTCTTTCCTCCTCACCGTTGTTGAATGCTCGGCTATTAGCGTTTTAAGTAATTTCACAGTTTCGTCGAAGAAAATGGTTTTTCAGAAATTGCGCCAGACGTTTCTGGCCGTAGAAGTGGGTCTTTCGGCTTCATACCTTGCCGCCTGATGGTTGCCCACGGCCTGCACCCAAATCAAACTTAAGTCGACTAATGGCTTTCGAGACGTCCTTGACATACGAAAGAGCTCTCCAGAACTAAGTGCCAGTTTAATTTGATGTCTAATGTCGCTAGCGTGTGCACTGGTTGACAAAATTGTGTGGATAGCCACTAACTCTCAGTACCCGTCGAAGTTATTGGAGCTTAGCAGCCTTGTCTTCCTTTTCACTGTAATGCGTTGCAACTTACCTCCCTAGCGCCTTTACGCTACTAAACTTGTAAGGGATCGACTGGTTGTTGTTAATGTTCATTAACTGCATCGTATTCGTCATTTTCCCGACCACTTAGTTTCTTGAGTTTGTGCATTACAGACGGTTTAGCATTTGCAGACAGGGCATAGCTCGTATCGGGTGCTTTTGTAGTGATTATTCAAAAGAAAGATGTGTTGCTTATGTGGGAGCAACAATCTACGTCAGTATGAAAGCAAAGCAGGGTGTGCTTTTCGCACGGACAAGCCTAGCATTCAGCATCTATAAGTCGCGAATGATCTAAAGGTCTGCTTTGGTGTGCTGGAGTACGGTAAGTAGTGCAATAATCAGCCGGAATTCAGACAACAACATTTCAAATTGTGCAGTAAAGGCGGTAATCGATCAAACAACCTTTTCCTATATTACTGACAGCACTGCCTGCTCTAATAAACTTCTTCATTGATATCTGAACATAATAGGTTTCGCCGATCTTATTAAACAAAATATGCATGGAGAAATATCGATCGATTTGTAGAACAAATCGAATCCAATCACAACTACAGTAGGTTAGAATAAAATGCACTTCTGTACCCTGCAAAAGAGATGTATTGTAAGCAATTTCCCTCCATCTCATTTATTAAGCTGGTTCGCCTGGTTACTTTCATTCGCTGATTGCACAAACCTAGCATGCGTATGCGGGTGCCTTCTGTAGCATTTTGGCAGTTTAGAGGTCGCGTAAAAGGAAACCAGAAAGAAGTTCATGTAACCACATCATGGTATTCAATTCAGATAGATAAATAAACGACAAATGAAACACCTCAGCAATTGGGCTCCATCTAGCCGCATCCCATCATGACGAAAAGATGCATGTATGTTTGAGTTAGTTTATCTCATTTTTAGCAACTGGGGTTGTTTCAGTATTCGATAGACGCAATGTGGTCTTGCCACTGAAACCTAAAGAGCCACGAAGGCTATTGAAATAATTTTCTCTAGGAATATAAATAAACACTGCAATCGATCCACTTCACGGATACCTCTGAAATGTAGCTCAAAGCCTACGCCATCAGTACATTTCACATCTCTGTTATGCTCTCGGCAAAAGCACTTGGTCTAATAGCGGCTTTCCAATGCATAATGCTGTTAGATTAGGGAAGTGTTTCACCTATCGCGTGACTGACTTCTGTGCAGGTGAAGTAGTTTTGCGTTTCATCTCAGATAACTGTCCTCTAGGTGACCGGGAACGTGTTCTTGAATAATTACACCCCGTATTATTTTCCCTCATTCATCTATCAAATTTGGAATATAAGCAGGCAGTAAACGACGACGTAAAAACATCCCCCAGTTGTATTACATTTTGAAGGTTGTTTTAAATTGTCGCCTTCTTGGCGAACCTGGTAGGAGTCCAAATTTAGTAAAGTTTCTTAGGAATACTGAAGTTATTGTTGGCCCTTAGCGACTTCGCAGTTCTGGGCTCGCTCTCTTCTCCTCCTCCGATCATGGTATTCCAGTGAAAAGCTTAAGAGTAATATATAGAGGTGGATCCTCACCGTCTGTCATCGTATAAATGTTGGGAACGTGTTCTACGATTTTGAGGGCTCCCGTACGTAAGCCAACCAGACTGCGAAGATTGTCTCCATTTACTAGTCGCAACAAAATCATTAAAAACAAAATAAAATGGTCGGATCAACTTTAAAAATTTCAGCCCTAAGGAGGTCAAAATTAGCTACCAGCCGAGCACTTTCTAGATCACGTCTTCCGCGCAAAATTTCACAAAAGTGCCAGCTTCCTACAGCAGGTAGACCAGACGTTGTTCTATTCTGAATGCGTCTCAATTCTTTCATATGACATGAAGTTAACAGTCTAAAATAGACCGCGCGAAAGGATTGTTCTAAATGGCTGACGTGAGACAACTCATTGGCTTAACATGGGCCATAGTCAACGACTCTTGTGTCGACTACTTTTTACCCAAACGTTAATTCATTTTTTAACCTGTTTTCTTTGAAGAGCCAATTCTATCCTCATAAATAACACTGACTTTTTGGAGTGCAAACATTACCTATCGAGCCGCCAATCGATATTCTCTTTGTTTCAAGGTATTTTAAGTCCACAAGTTTAGTTCCGTACGCAGTCGGGCAGCTTAACCGACGGGAGAAAAAAGGCTCAGTAACTGAAATAATCTGGCCTGCGTCCTTTAATGGACAATAAATGAAGGCACAGTGTTCTGCATTCTAAAGCCGTCTGCCTTGACACTTCCTGCAATTAGGAGCGTGCTTATCTTTCGGGTGTAAGTATGAAATAATGGGGCTGGATATTTTCGCCAATCGGAAAAACGTCTCAAAGAAATGCTTAAACGCGCAGCTTGGACGAATTTATGTCTTTTTCTCGCATTTCTGACTGATAGTAGAAAATGGTCCGGTAAAGGACAACTGGCGCCTAAGGCATTAGATGACATGTGAACAACTGGACTGCCCGCGTGTGCAAGAGTTCTTGTTTTAATAGTCGCAGACAATGACTATTAAAAACTACTTCTTAAGCAAATTACAAATCTTCACACGTCGTTCCGATGTTTCGCTGAATCTTGCTCATTAACCTTCATATCATTCGTTTAAAATAGCATGGATTCCAGTCCAATGACGACAACGTTCACCTAATTAAGGTGCCAAACACTGTATCCTTAAAATTTTCGACACTAGCCAATGTCACAGTGCTCTTACCTAGGATCAGATAGTGGGTAAATAAATCAAGGTGAACAACTCGTTAATTTTGCTTCGAACTTTTCGATCGCCTGCATACTATAACTTTGGTTGTACCGACTCAGATTTTACGTTATCCTGGCGGCCAATCGTTTAAATTGGGCTCTGTCTGTATCCTTTGGACAGGCAGTACGTCTAATTCTGAATATTCACTAGCTTAGACAAACAGCGTTGCACTTAGCAAGTCGAGAAATTAAGGCAAAGTATTTGCACGGCTGTCAGGGTGACATATTGTATTTCATTTTTAATGTTTTATTTGTGTGAAACTTAAAAATAAGAGAGACGACTAATTCGCGTGTCCTCAGTACACTGAAAATTGACATGGGTTATAAGAAAGAAGTGGTGTTTTCTAGTTTTAATAAGTTTTCAGCCACTGAATTATCTGAACCTATCCAGCCGCTTCACTCGCTTAAGTGATCCTCTTACTATTAAGTGCACATTTTTACACTGCGCCGTTGAGAATTTGACACATGGAGTCCATAGCATTTTTAAGCAAATATAACTCATTTGACGATGAGCAACTAGAAAAAACAGATACGATGCTATTTGAGCATACCTCTAAGAATGTTAAGAAATCACATAATTGCAAGCGTCTTAACATAAAAGACATTATTTATTGGAGGTAATCTGTTACACATAACGCACTTTCAAAAAATGCGTACAAGAGAGGATATGCAGTAGGTGTGTTAACCCATGAAATGCTAACCGAAAATGTGAAATGCGTTTTCGTCTCGAAAAGATTCATTAAGTGGGGTTGCAAAATTAACCATCATGCTGTATAATTCTATAGTAATTCAGTTACCTCGGGATGCTAGCCTTCTCATAATCGTCTTTCCAGCTGCATGCAAAAACTATACTTTGAAAAAAATGACAGCTTAATTAGCATGCATTCTTCTCATCGATTTTCGATGTCTCTAACAGTCCAATTATATTTCATGGAAAACATGCTTAAAGTATTCGTTCTTTTGCTCATTCGGTAGAAAATCACGTCTTTTTTCATTTTTATACTCGAAGGAAGGGTATAATTTGGTTTTCAACAATTTCCTAATTTTTGCATGCAGCCAGAAAGACGTTTATTAGGAAGCTGGCATCCCGAGGTAACTTAATTATTATAGAATTATAGAGCATAAAGATCAATTTTACAACACCACTTAATTAATCATTTCGAGTCGAAAACGAATTTCATAGTTTCGGTTAACATTTCATGCATTAGCCTACCTACTGTAGTACAGTGCGCAGGTCATTGTGCCACAGGAGAGCCAGAACTGCAAATTATTTAGCAGACGAATAAATTAACGTCTACAGGCAGAATGCTATTACCGACAAAGACAAGGGAGACTGGACTGGCCATTTCTGGCTTATTAGCCGTCGTCAGTCAGCCATATCCAAGCCCGAAGTGTGGAACACCCGAGCGTCGAACTCGCAACCTGTTGGTTTAGAAGTCCACTCCTCTACCCACCGGGCCTAACGTCTGTTAGTTTGGGAAACACCAGTGGGGAAGCAATGACACGATGCAAGTCAACAGATTACTCATCTGGAGTGTCACTATGCCACTGGAAAACATTAAAAACCAAAGTCATTAAATCTTTATGCGTAAGCATGATAAATATTTCCATAGTCTTCTAGGGAATGGGGGACATTTGGTAGGACAACAATCAGGGCAGTGCATTTTCAATTTGTCTAAGAACTGACAAAACGGAAAAAAGTGTGAGATTGTGTCTGGGGAAAATATTTGGTGAATATCTATGAAAGCTTCCGATAGGTAAACTAAATTTTGATCACAATATACAGGCTTTTAAACACAAAATCATTTCAGCCAGCAAACCGGTCAGTAGCTTTCATGTATTCGCTGAGCAAAAGCAAACGGTAAAAGGCAAAGTGGGTTTAAGCTGGTTGACGTAATACTAGCCGGGTGGTTCTGAAGGACGCCGCTCGGTTCGTCGAACATGCCACTTCGGACCGTCTGGAGATTCTTTTAAAAGTCAAGTACTGTCACGCGAGGCAGACCCTGGCGCAAGGACATACTGGTAGAATTGTCTTGGGTAGACGCACGAACCTGTTTTTCACAATTTAATAAGAACCTTAACGTATAAGTACACATCAAAGAATTTAGGGAAATTTTTTAAAAGAAAGAGGTATACTTTTGGCGCGAAGTCATATGCTAGAGAATACTTAAATCGAGTGGCGTAAGTTGGTCTGAGTATGGTGGACACATTTGATGAAACGATTGTCTTTTGGAAGCAATCCAGTTATTTTCAGAAAAGGTAGGCTTAAGGGATTAAATTGTCAGGGTAAGATCAGCGTCCCTGACAGAAGCAGTGATAAAAACGACGTTCATAAAGGATAGTTTATGTGTTCGGATCATAACAAGATAAAAAGATAAGTCCTCACCATCGTAGCACCACTGTTTGATCCAGCACTAGGACGGGAGTCACAAGTCTTTTCCTGTTACCTTCATTGTGGCAATGTGCGGCAAAGACCTTCAGACTTCCAGTGGCACAATAAACAAGTTTTACATTTGAAATTTTGTTCTGGAGATGGAAACGGACGCACGCGCATAATTTGTTATGTAAACCACCTGAGCAAATTTCATGGCAGGTGTGGAAAATGCATCATCATCGTACTCTGCGTGGGTACTATTATTTTGTCTGAGCACAATTACATATTGGCAGTTAAACACATAACAAAATCAGTATCTTTCGGGTTGACTTTCGATCGGGACTCATGTACTATGCAGCACCTTGTCGGCCACGCACAGTTAATCTAGCCTGACAAAACTCTCCTCTAGGTTATTTAGACAAAAACTTCACTGTGTCCTTTTTAGGTCCTAGGTGTATTGAATGCCAAATTATCGGGTCTACATGAGGGCCATAATCCTACTTAGTAAAGTCCCGTCTGTGTACATGTCTATTAATCAATGAGATCATGCAGCAAATGCAAGGAACTCTTAGTCTGTCATAATGAGTGCCGAAAAGTGGGATTGGCGCCTGTACACGACCTCGGCTAACTATGCTGTTCCACTCCGACTCTGCTGCGCACCTGCGAATAACAAATCCCGTAAAATCGAACAATGTTTACAAGTTGTCCATCGTGTACGTCGAAAACAATTTTTTGTCGTCAGATGATTCCGCACAGACTTCGGACAAACAATCACCTCAGTCATGCAGGTGTACTTCGATCCGAGCACCCGAAATAGCAAGCGATTAGGTACAGTCAGTCCGAGATTGTTTTTGATCATTTGAAGCCTCATACCAATAATGCGGTCACGAAAATATGCCGTAAATTATCTCTGCTCGGTCTTTCCGAATCAATTTTTGTCGCTGCATTGTTTGCAGTCAATAGCATCCTTAGCCTTTTCATGATTTGCTGGATGTTCTTACGTTGCTCCAAACAAGATTTATCCCGACAGACACAAGTCGTTCAGGTGTGAGTGAAGGAAACCTCTTCACCGGTATTGTTCCTTTAGGTTGTGAAGGCGAACCTCTCACGTGTTTTGGCAAGGATGTGAATAGCAGGATTGGCTAATCTGACATTTCTTCCTAGTACCTGCCTTCCATTTCGTATGAGAAGGTTATTCTTCTACCTAATTAACTTCCGATTTTAGACTTTACCGAAGTGTACTCATCCCTCACAACTTCCGCAACCAGCTAGACCAGTTTTCCTAAATAACACTCCTAATCATTTCGCAAGTGACTCCCTAATCGTGTAATGAAGTTGATTTATCGCCTGATGCGGTTGCTATTCCAAATTTCAAAATCCGCGAACGACTGCATCGTTCTTTCTACATATTCATTTCTAACAGTCATTTGCATGCACAAAAAGCTATGGTAACTGACATCCAGCATTTTATTCTTAGCGCCAGAAGAAGAAGAATAATAGGGAATGGACGAGACGTTGGCTGTTTTACATCCAACGTTTCGATTTCGGTAGCAGCGACACAAATATTTTCACAGTTATTAATAAACATGGACTGCTTTGATATGCCTCACTGCAATAAAGTCTGACTTGAGGGGTTACCAAATGGTGGAAGAGCTTGCTCACTGTACTCAGGACAGCAACCTGCTTGGAAGGACTAGTTGGAGGACTGAGTACAAGGTCCAATAGTCTATTCTTAATGTGGTCCTTATGACAATCACAAACGCCAGATAAAGGCCGCTCCATCCCGAAATCCCGGCACAGTCTAAAGACGCAGATTCTCAATGGGACGCCTGGACGGACAGTTAAGCCTTGTTAGTCATTCCATTCGAGTCCGTCTCGAGATTTATCTTGATACTATTTTACCATCGCAGTCAGTTTGCTGAGGGAATTGAGAGCGCGGTGGGTGGTGCACAAGTCCACTGTCACTATTAACTAATTTTATTGCAAACTGCCGATGCCGTGCTTCATTCCGTGGGGTCGGTGGACGTCATCGGTCACGACGGTCAAAGTGCCATGGGAACCAAATTTGTTCAAGCACTGTGTTAAGTGTCCGCTATTTAATCCGACACGGTATATCGTTCGAAAAGAAATTCTATTGGCTGATTTGAAAGTTTCCTCGAAATTTTGAGTCCAAATTTGTCAGCTTCCGCTGTGACGACCTTGTGATATTAATAAACAACTAACAAGCAGCCAGTGGTATACATGAGAATTTGACCGTCCTGTCCGTTGATGTTGACCGTGTGTTTCACAGCAAGGTTAAAATAGGCAAAGTGTGTGAATTAGTTTATACTGAGTGTAGACTCGCGCAGCATCTACCCAACTCTCTCCTCCCTCACCTAGGTCCAGTGGCAAAACATAGTCAAGGAGACCGGAGACCGGAGACTTGCCAAAGAGAGCATACTTAACTCAGTCACGTTGGGAGGTAGCATTTTTATCGCCT